>JAJOZX010002867.1:490000-584547 GCA_023014485.1 Bathynomus jamesi
TAATCATCTATGCATTCATATTTTAAGTGGAAGTATGAAGTGTTAAACACCTTTTTCCATAGAACACCATTCCGCCCATACGCCTATTTCAGGGTACGAGCAGCTAGCAGCAGCATTACCAAGCAAATAGGGAGTCAAGGTACTGACGACGCTTTCGTACGTGGTTCATCATTACTGAAAGCAACAATGCTCTGTGTTAGTCTAGTCAAAAGAACGTCCATATCCGTATTCAACTGACTGCAATTTTCATTAGTTTGTATTGTAGACACCCCCAATTATTATCTGTCCTGTTGCATGATTCCTCAGGAGCAAGATGCACCACAAGTTTGTGTCTCCTCCCTAAGGCAGCACAAATTTACCTGTATCAATCACACTCGCACTTGTACTGCCTGAAGGTAATATATATATATATATATATATACCTGTCAACCTTTCAAATGTTCCTTGCGATGATTCCTCATTTCACGAAGGTCAAGCTTGTCGCCCCTCCTCTCAAGTTGGCCTGGTGAAGTAGAGAGATGGTTTCTTGTACTCTCCACTTCACATAGCCAGGTACGACCGGCTCATCGAGGATTGCTCTGAGCCAGGCGACTAATCTTCTTTTGAAGATGTCCACCGCAACACCACTCGTGTTCCTTAGTTCTTTGGGCAGCTGATTAAACAGTCTTGGTCCTCTCACAACAAAACTATTTTCTTTCAGAGTTGAGGATGTTCCCTGTCTTCCTTTTCTACTTTCCACTGTCGTTTGGGGGGTTATAGGGTTCAGAGTAAGAGTAGGGGCTAGTTTCTCCATTATTTTCCAAGTGTAAATAATGGTGTGTGTGTGTGTGTGTGGTGTGTATAATTTATTTATATATATAATATATATATATATATATATATATATGCAATAAGGGTACTTTATTATCGTATTGTTATATGAAATTACATGAAATCATTTCTTCATATTTGACTCGAAATTATTATCATCATGATTATTATTATTATTATCATCATTATTAGTACAATATCATGATGATCATTATTATTAAATCGCTCTCGAAGACTATTGTGATGAGTCATTGTCGACAAAAAACCTCACCAAAACAATTTATTACATTAATAAAAAAGTACCTTTTTTTCAAAATACTCAAATTTGTATAACATTTTTATTACTTTTTCATCGTTTACTTAATGATGATAAGATCTCTTATCAACTGGGACTGATTTACAAGATCTTATTACATCCACGATTGCGTTTCACTTTTTTAAAACAGACGTGGTTCGTGTTTAAAAATCATGTTCTTTTCGGTGGTTTTTCAAAAATTTTTTTTAGTATTACGACTCTGATGTTTTTTTGGTTGGTTTTCTTTGCAGGATTTATGAGCAAGTATTATTGTTGTTGTTGTTGTTACTATTATTGTCATTTTTGTTGTTGTTGTTATTATTATTATTTTTATTGTTATTATTAGTGTATGAGTACGGAGTGTAGTATTAGCATAAAAATAAGTAATGAAATAATGAAATTTGTTTCAAGTTTTCACATTAGGAATAAATAGACAAAATGGGAGAATTCTTAAGTCAAAATTTTAATCCAAAGGGTTAGAAGAATTCAAGACCCATTTCTAAATCGAAGCTTCCTGAACGACGTATTCTCTCTCGCTCTTACACACACACACACACACACACACACACACACACACACACACACACACAGGGTGTATAAAAAGTCCATTCTCATGGGTATTTTGCTTAATAATATTTTTCATTTAGAGTATAGATAATTGACAATAAAGAATGATTATACCGACGAAGCGAAGATGGAAATTGCTTTGAATGATGTTGCTGGTAGACGCCAGAGGGAAGCATGTCAGTTATTTCATGAAAGACACCCTGATATGTCATTACCAAGTCGGCGAATCAAGGTGTCGTTCATAGAATAACTGACATGCTTCCCTCTGGCTTCTATCAGTAACATGTAGCAAAACAATTTCCCGCAAATGAGGCGGGATGCTGCAGAGGGGTCGACCGCCGGTCGATCCTGAACCGTCGTTCAAACTCACATAAAGTAGCATGAAGTAACCTTCGCTTCATCTCCATAGTTACCAATATCTTCATTTATATGAAATCAAAGTAAAAAATATTATTTAACAAATTACCCATGAACACTTATGATATATATATATATATATATATATATATATACAGGGTGTCCCATAAGTCCGGTCTCATTGGAAACTTTATTTTAAATTAAATTTACAAAAGTAATGCATTAGAACTAAAACAAATGTTCAAATTGATGTCTTGTTTTGGACCTTTTTTTTTTTGCTGCAGGTAGAATAACACGCAGTGGCTAACATGGAAGTGAGTTACACTTGTGAGGAAAAGGCGGAGGCGGAGGCCTTTTCCTCACCAGTTAGCAGGATTAGCGGTCTAAATGACAAATTTCAATAGTGATATGAGCAAAAGGAAAGAGTGGGCTATAGTTGAAATGTAGTGATTGAAAATTTAGCTAGGGTTACTTTAACAAGTTGTAAAAATAATACATTTTTAATAATTAAACATTAGGCAGTGTTAAATAGTGATTGATTGTTGATAAGTTAATATACTGTTGAAAAAAATATCCTTTGAAACGAATCTCAAATTTCAAAGAAAATTTATAGTCTTAATTCACGTACAAAAAGTGTTTCTGTTATTTAACATTTTTCTAGCCTTGCATCACTTCAATCACCCCCTTTTCCAGGTTATCAAAACTCGGGGAACAAGTGATTGATGAGACGAGTCCACCTCGGAGAAAATGTTCGTATCTAACCATTGGACATGTATTAGTGTATTTGCAATTAGTGGATCTCAAGGATTTTAAAACCTTCAAATTATCGTACAAAAAATTATAATTACGATATTACATTAGATAGTATATATTATATTTTTTGTTACGTTTGTATTGTACAATTTTTTTGTACGCGAGCAATTATTTATTTTGCAAAGAACATGGTGTAACCACGTGACCAAGCGACGCACGTATAATTAATAATAATTCATACAGAATTGGGAGCTATTAAAGAATAGGGACCCCAGCCTTCTTTAGTTAGCTTTATAAGGCTAACTAACGAAATATCATGACCTAACCTAACCAATCGTCAAGGGCGTACAGTTAACCTAACGATTGGTTAGGTTAGGTCGTGATATTTTCGTTAGTTAGCCTTATAAGCCTAACTAAAGAAGGCTGGGGTCCCTATTCTTCAATAGCTCCCAGAATTGTAACAAAGGAAAAAAATCATTTTAATGTACTCTATAACAGTGGTTTCCAACTTTTTTCAAGCCATCACCCCCTTTCACCAAATAATATTTTTTAACGTCCCCTTCATAGATATAAAACTTAGCAAACAATACGATGAATTAGGGAATGTAGCTGCATTTGAAAAATATTCACAATACAATAAATATACTTTTATTTATTGCTCTAATAACCTAATTTTACATTACATTACACTTGTTGTAATGGAGTTCATACTTACTAAAGGACAATCGAGGGACATTTGAGGCGCTCCGGACCACATGCTGCCAAGCGCCAAAATTAGAAAATGGAGAAAAATGAGGTTAAAGTTTGTCAACTTGAAAAATACCATAACTTTTGAACTAATAACGATATTTGATTGATTTCGACCATACGTACAGGTCCACAATCTGCTCACTGACTCACCCACGGGAAAGAGGAAGGGTGGGGGAATATAATGGTATAAATAACTATTCTGGTCCCGCTGGCGCTTGGCAGGTTGTGGTCCGGACCGTCTCATTGAGTGTACTATCAAGGTTAAAACTGAGTCCTAATGAAAGTTGAATATTCAAAAAATACAGAAATAGCAGATGCTCGCCTTTCAGGAAAACATTTTGTGAATACTGATTGTACCATACTTTATTTTATCAACATACTGTTTCATCATGCATTACATCAATATTAATTTGCGAACTGTCATAAACATTAACCTCATTTGAACTACATCAATCATATATCAATAGTTGATTGATCAACCATACTGCCTGAAAAAAAAAAAAAAAAAAAATATATATATATATATATATACAGACCGTGCATGGAACAAGGAACTCTTCTGGGAAAATTAAATCCACTATAGTCCGAATAAGTAATGGTAAATGACAAACAATATATATAACAGTATAATATATATATATATATATATATATATATTATATATATATATATATATATATATATATATATATATATATATATATATATATATATATATAATGTTTCTTCACGAGCTCCAGCTTTTGATGGTATAGGTATTTAATTTTAAATTGTATCAAAGAAGAATTTATATTTTTCATTAATAAATTTTTATTATAAATGGCCTGAGAAAAACTGTATTTTACCGAAGCTTATTTTATTCACCTGAGGCTTAAATTCGAGAGATTCACGTAGAGAAGAAATTTGCAAATAATCAAAGCCAAGTATCGTCATCATCATTTTTCTTAAAACACCGAGATTACGACATCTGATCGATTTGAAATTCTATTGATAAGTATACTGTAAGTCAGATTAAGCTAGGTTAGGTTAAGTTAACATAGGTTAAGTTAAGTTAGCATAGGTTAGGTTTCCTGCAGTGTCGATGTTATGGTTCCCAATAAATATGAAGGTATAATCTTAGGTGAATACCTATATGTAATTATGTGTAGTTACGTGAATGTTTAATCTTAACAGTATATCCTTACTGTATATAATTATAAACACGTATATGCGCATCGGTGGTGTAGTGGTTAGCATCGCTGACTACGAATCCATTGGTCCAAGAATCGAGCCAAACCCAACTGTTCATCCTTCGACACAATAAAAAAAAATTGGTTGGTAGATAAATGGGTACCCTGAGTAGTCTAGTGGTTAAGACACCGGGTAGCTGGTGAGGCGTGGTTGGGATTCCACGTTAAACTGTAGGTCTAAGGTGGCGTGACAAGTTTGACATTCGTCAGAATGAACAATTCGGGCGGAAGCTAAACTAAGGTAACCAAGGTATGTTTGTAGCTTACTGTAGATAATCTCAATGTACTCTCTCTCTCTCTCTCTCTCTCTCCACCTGGCTACAGTCTTCAACAAATCGTTGGAGATGGGCCAGGTGCCTAGTGACTGGAGGGAAGCCAACGTGACCCCTATCTTTAAGAAAGGGGATCACGAAAGTCCAGGGAACTATCGTCCCATTAGTCTCACTTCAGTTGTAGGTAAATTATTAGAAGGGATAATAGCTGATAGGATCGTTGACCATTTGGATTCCTACAAGCTGCTTGGGGACTCCCAACATGGGTTTAGACGGCATAGGTCGTGTCTCACCAACTTGCTCGAGTTTTTCCACGTCATGTTGAGTGAGTATGATAAGAGTAGGGCGATTGATATACTTTATCTCAACTTTCAGAAAGCCTTTGATAAGGTACCTCACCGCCGGCTAATGGCGAAAGTGCGCGCGCTGGGTATCGGTGGGGAAATAGGTAGGTGGATTGAAAACTGGCTGAGTAATAGGCGGCAGAGGGTTGTAATTAAAGGGGCTAGTTCGGGGTGGGCCTCGGTCACTAGTCGGGTTCCTCAGGGTTCCGTTTTGGGGCCACTGTTGTTTATCATTTACATAAATGATATCGACGGTGGCATCGTCAGTCGGATTGCCAAATTCGCTGATGACACCAAGCTTGGGGCCAATGTTGGGACGCCCGAAGCGATCGAGCAACTGCGTGCGGACCTAGGTAGGATAGGAGAGTGGTCCGAAAAATGGCAAATGCCGTTTAACTTGGGTAAATGCAAAGTGATGCACATTCATTGGCTACGCCAATCCCAAGTCGGACTACTCGATGTTGGGTAGTAATATCGAGGTGACTGATTTAGAAAAGGACTTGGGTGTGCTAATTAGCAGCGACCTTAAGTTTACGAAACAGTGCGTAGAGGTGGAAAAGAAAGCCCAGAAACTATTGGGTTATATCAGGAGGCAATTTCAGTTTCGGAACAAGGACACTGTGCTCTCACTGTACAATTCCCTTGTTCGGCCGCACCTGGAGTATGCTGTGCAGTTCTGGTCGCCCACCCTCAGGAAAGATATTGAGAGGCTGGAGCGAGTGCAGGCGAGGGCCACAAAGTTAATCCCTTCCGTTAGGCATATGGGCTACAATCGACGGTTACGCGCCCTGAACTTGTTTTCGCTTGAAACTCGGAGGCTGCGCAGTCAATTGATCGAGGTTTTCAAGCTCTTACGCGGGTTGAACGATGTCGATTTTAGAAGTATGTTTAGTTTAAATGATAACCCAACTCGCAACAATGGTTGGAAGTTGGATTTGGAACGGTTTAGGAATAGTGTGTGTGGGAATTACTTTACGTATAAGATCTGTGACACATGGAACAGGTTACCTTCGGAAGTTGTGAACAGTTCCTCTGTGGATCAGTTCAAGAAAAGGTTAGACCAAACCTTGCACACTATTTGAGTGTGTACAAAATTTTCCCTGGCACCCGTTGCCATTGGTACCTCCTCGGTATGGGCCGCAAGGCCTTTTAAGGTACTTCTTTTCCTTGTAACTCCTTGTAACTCTCTCTCTCTCTCTCTCTCTCTATATATATATATATATAATATATATATATATACTGTATATATATAAAATAATGAGGACTTCCGAAGCAAAAGTAGCACAAGCGCCATCCGGGGCAAAAATGAGTTATACCCACTGAGAGGTTCTTCAGACCGTATAATATCATATTGTAATGGATGAATTGCAGAAACGCCAATGTTCGTATGGTCGAAAGTTCCGCGAAAAATAATGCGTTATCTCTGTGCGAAGGTCGTATAACTTTCAACGCGTTTTCTGACGATTAAAAAAAAATGGCGCTTGTGCTACTTTTGCTTCGGAAGGCCTTATATATATATATATATATCTATATATATATATATATATATATATATATATATATATATCTCTTTAAAACTCGTGTACGTAACTTTGCTTCTCTACATCATCAAATAGATTTACCATATAACTTCATTTTGACAATAAAGCATAAAATTTGCTTGTTAAATGCAGTTCTATGCTAGGTAAGTATATGAAGGTATTATTGTTCCCTTTATATGAATGTATATTGGGAACGTATGTATGTATGTATGTATGCAGGTGGGTATTTATGGATATTTGCAGATATTTGCCATTGGCCCCTCCTTCCTACACAAAAAAAATCTATGCATGTACACATGTATATCTGCGTCTGTATATACACGTCTGTATATATACACGTTATCTCTCCTCCTCGTGTGCAGAAACGTTCCTTAATACTTATGTCGTTTCTATTCATATATATATATATATATATATATATATATATATATATATATGTGTGTGTGTGTGTGTGTGTGTGTGTGTGTGTTACCATGTTATTTTCTGTACAGCTATTGTATGCCTTATACATGTAACAAGAACACTAAAAATTAGTGGTGTTGCTTTCTTAATAAGGAAAAATTTGTCAAAACGTAAAATTTTTAACAAGCGATAATGTAAAGTTGTTAGGCATTGAATTACAAGTGAACAATGATTGCATATTAATTGTAAACTGCTATTTACCATATAACAACGGCAGTAATCTAGATGAATACATTGATTTGCTGTACAAAATTAAGTCATTATCAGATAACCCCAAATATTCTCACTGTATAATAATGGGGGGCTTTAACGCACATGTGAACTCGGAATTCTTTGTAGAATTGGTTAACATGTGCGAGTCGGCCAATTTAAGTATAAGTGATGTAGATGTATTAGGGGTAGCCAGTGGTAATTTTACATACGTTAGTGATATGAGTGGTACCACCAGGTGGATTGATCATTGTCTCACTAGTAATAATTTAAAGGATCGAATTGTTAGAGTTCATATTCTGCATGATTTCCTTCTTTCTGATCATAGACCATTAGAAATATTAATTAACGTTACCAACTTATGCGCAACACGACTTAACAAGAACTCAATAGGTAAGAATAATGGCGTCGATTGGTCCAATGTTACGATGCAGCAGAGAATAGAATACAAAGACAGAACAAGTCATCTCTTTAATAATTTAGAAATTTTGCACCTTGCCTGTAATATTATAGGTGTGTCAATTTGGGAGGTGAAATTAATTTTTGCCAATTCCTTCACTGAGGGGTTTTAAAAATATGTTTTTGGATGTGAGGAATTCAATCTGCTATTATTTTTGTGATTGCTCAACACTTAGCTTGGTAATCTACGTTTGATTAAAAGCACATAAATTGCTCTCGGAAAACATTTATTAATTTTAGCTTCTCAAATGTCAGGTAATGCTACAAAATTTTAGTTTCTCTGCATAAAAAATATCCTAGTAATCATAAAACATATCCTTGTAATCATAAAACAACATTAGAAAGTAATGACATCAGTAAAAAAAAATATTTAAACAACAGTTTCATCAAGTCTTGCTTTGATTCGTTCTTGGACATCAGCCGCCGACTTGCTTCTTGGCCTCTGATATAGCCCTCACGTTTCTCATGTGTATACACCCTGCCTGCTGCCTCTGTGACTTGTTTCACACACCTCTCTATTGACTGAGCATGACAGGGCCACTGTGGAACTTGCATAGGCTTGTCAAAGAACTTCTTTACTTCCGCTGTAGTCAGTTTACATGTCAAAGGAGGTTCAAATACCCCGTCAGACCAGTCTGTCAGCTCCAACACGGAAGAAGCACTGGGGTTGATGGAAGGTGTCTTCCTGGGACGTACAGAAAGATCTCCAAGTGTGTCATCATCTCCACCCCTCATGACAACAATCTTTTGGACACCAGCTCTCCTCTCCTCACTGTCATCTGAGCACAAGAGTGTCTGGATTATCATTTCGCTGAATGCATACCATGCTGAGCGCTTGTTGGTTGGCAAAACAGCATCCACTACAGCCTTCTTTTGCAGCCTAACTAGCCGCAGCTGAAACAAGATGTGGCGTGGGCCTTCCACCCAAGAGTGTTTTACTTTGATGTTGAACCAACAGGGGTAGTACACACCAACAATGTATACCACTATCAGTCTTAAGTTGTTGAGGGTTTTTGCCTTTAAGGCCATGTTTTGAAACCCATATGCGACAAAGCCTGTTTGCTGTTGTCAACCACCTTGAATGGCTCACTGGACCAATTTCAAGAAGGGCCAGATCTGTGGGAAGTTCTCCTGTCCTTATGGCCTGTGTGATCCTATACCCGTACGCTTGATCAGTAAGAGATCCTTTACGACATTGTCACTCAGTGAAGTAAGAGGCTCTCCAATTGAGAGTTTGGTGAATGAAGGATCAATTTCAAGTTCGGTTGCAGTGTCTAGCATCTTGCCCAATGTTACCTGTCCACTTGTTGTTAGACAAGGTCTTCCCATCCAGTGCTGTGATCAAGTGTCGCAGGGGTAACTCGTCAGTGTGGAGGGCACAAGCCAACCAGATCAGCTTACGGCAAAGCTTGACCTCTACCCAATGCATGGAACCACCCTCCCAGCCAGTGTTAACATTTGTAGAATCACCTCCAATGGCCTGCAGGCTTTTATCAATGCCCTTCTTCTTCATGAAATCTACAAGATTATCAGCAATAACTTCAGCAGTTTTTTTCTCGTTGAGCCTTTCTCAGGAGTGAAGTGGTAGAGATATCTTCCACCTGGCTCACTGCACACAGAATAATGCTCTTCTTTGATGATGCTGGGGAACTGACGATCTGAATTGTCTGCTTTCAGCACAACTTTAGTTGTATCTTGACGGCCGTCAAAGAAGATGCAGTCAATTTCACCCTTCTTACAAAGATCATCAAATTCCTGATCCAGGGATCTCATAACTTTTTCTTGGGCCCTCTTGACTTTATTGTGATCAACTACAAGTCTCTTGTCTTCTTCAGTGATCAAGCCAGCATCCATAAAGGCAGCAGTGGTGATGGCAGCTGTGGCACGCAGGCCAACACCATATCTGATGCTATGCATAGCAACATTAGGTATTTCTAATGTGTTGTACTCTGGCTTTTTATTGGAAGTTGAAGACGTGCTTGGTATTTCTAATGTCACTTCATAACTTCCATCCTTTCCATCTTGAGCATCAGCTATTTGTTCTTCATTTTCATCATCAGAGAAAATTATTTCATTTGATGCCATTGAAACATCCTGCTTACTTGTCTGCTTATATTCAGCAAACCTTCTTCTTTCGTCTTCTTGCCGCTTCTGCTTTTTGACTTGTCTGTTGCGCTCAGGTTGATCTGGCAAGCCAATCTGATGTGGTCCAATAGAACCAGACTTGTCTCTCTGACCTTTAATGAAAGCAAGTTCCTTCACAGGGATCTTCATCTCCCTAGGGCATGTACAGTTAATGTGAGTTTCGTTTTTGCAACCAGCATCTGCAAGGCAGCCAAATTCAGAGCAGAGAACAATTTTACACTTGCAACTGAGGATGTCAAAAAGCTTGTCAAGTTTTGCAATGAAAGCCTTTTTGACATGTAGCTTTCCTCTCCCAAGAGATATGTTTTTGGCCTGCTCCCAGCTCTCTTGGATCTTGTTTAAGATTGTGACTCGTGAATTTACAACGGGGGCTACAAAAGAACTGTTTGCTCGTTCCACTTTTCAAGCACTTTAGGGTAAATGTCCTTTGCAAGACTGGCTGCTGGGGTAGTTTCTCACATCCTCACCACTTTGTTCTCTTAGCAGTAGCCCATATTTCAGAACGTCTCGCAGAGTTGGGAGTTCAGAGGGCAACAACTCTCTACCAGTTCCAATTAGGTTGCTCATATGTGTGAATGTCCCCAGTCTTGTCCTCCTTTTAGAAGCCATTGTAGGTCAATTCCCACTGGTTAGGATGGTAGCACTGACGGACAAGTAATCTTCAGCACACTGATGAATATGTTTCAACAGGTGAAATAAGCAAAAACAGCAGTGCATTATATATACAGCATATAATTATTAATATAATAATTATTATATAATTCCACAAAAAAGTCACTATTTTTATGTAGCTTCTTACCAAGCAAAACTAAATTATATTAAATTAACAAAAATATCTTTAGAATTCCTAAGTCATGCTGCAACTTTTTAGCACCCCTCATATTTGGAATTTGAAAGTTGAAAAATTCGACACACCCTACTGTAATAATCCTTGCTCAAATGATTCTCACTGTAAACTCATAGATAGATATTATAGTAAGATAATATCCCTGCTAAGAGAAGCAGGAAGCCCCCTGATTAAATCTTACAACTATCATACTAAGATTATTCTGGATGGAATTATTTTATTGCCCCCTGAAGAGGGAATCGAAAGGCGCCTATGATTTGTGGTGCTTCCATGGTAGACCCAGATTAGGACCAGTATACTTGAATATGTGTAAAAGTCGGGGTCAGTATAAGGCGGCCATAAGGCGATGTAAACAGGAAGAAGAGTCTATTCGAGCATCAAAAGCCTGTGAAGCTCGCATAAATAACGATAACAACAAATTTTGGAAATTTGTTAAGAATCAAACGGGCGTCAAAAATGTCCTCCCTCCGACAATCGATAGGGTGTCGGGGGAGGATGAAATTGCAAAGCTGTGTAAAAACCACTATTCTAACATTCTTAATATTGTGAGTAGGGATAAGTTTAAGATAGATTGCAGCGAAACGATTGTGGGAGGGACAAGGGAAAATACTTTGATATAATTTTATGAAGTAAAGAGGTTAATTAAAGAGTTAAAGACTGGTTCTGCGTCAGTGGTAGATGACTTATCGAATGAGCACTTAAAATATGCAAATGACTATGTATGTCTGCATATATCATTGCTCCTATCAGCCATGCTTGCTCATAGCTATATCCCTGCAGAGTTCATGAGGGTATATATCTTGCCCTTGGTCAAAAATAAGTACGGAGACATTCTGTCCAGCAATAATTACAGGCCTATTGCTGTCGCTTCCTGCTTCTCGAAACTACTGGAAAAACTCTTGTTACGCCGATTAAATGATTTCCTATGGACATCTCCTAATCAGCTTGGTTTTAAAAGGGCTCACTCAACTGACATGTGTATCTATGTACTTAAAGAAACAATATCTAAATACACTGACAGTAATTCAACTATTTATAGCTGTTTCCTAGATATAAGTAAGGCATATGATAGGGCGAACCACAATATTTTATTTGCAAAACTAGAAGACAGGAAGGTTCCCATGACCCATGTACATATTAAATTTATTGAAATTTTTGTATTCCCACCAATCTTTCACTGTTAGGTGGGGCAATGTACTATCCGAGTGTTTTGGCTCCTCTTGAGGGGTGAGACAAGGTTCCTTGCTCTCCCCTATGCTGTTTAATGTGTATATCGACGGATTAATTGCTTCACTTAATGAGGCAACAGTGGGATGTTGTATAGATAACACAAGGATAAATAACTTAGTTTATGCCGATGATATGGTGTTAATAAGTCCCTCTGTTAAAGGTCTGGATCGGCTACTAAAAGTCTGCGAAGTATATTCGCAGAAACATGATATTCTCTTTAATGTTACAAAAACTAAGGTTATGCAATTTCATCCTAAAAGCTGTAATCAGCCAGTTGATATAAGGTTTAAAATGAATGGTGAAGTAATTGAGGAAGTACAAGAATTTAAGTATTTGTGTTAAACTATTACCAGCTCCTTGAGTGATGACTCGGATATAAAAAAACAATATCGAAGCCTGTGTGCTAAAGCGAATATGACCATAAGGAACTTTCGATTCTGTACAAGTGAAGCTAAAGACACTCTCTTTCATACTTTCTGCAGTAATATATACGGACAGCAACTGTGGGTTAATTATAAAAAAGGTTCTAGCAGAACTCTAAATTTGTGGTACAACAGGTCTTTTAGACTCTTACATAAATTACCCCCGAGATGCTCAGCTTCGCAAATGCTTACTACCCGCAATGTCCCGAGCTTCCCGGAGGTAACAAGACGTGCTTAACACAGTCTAATGCAAAGAATTTAAAAAATCAAACAACCCGATCATCCAAGCTATCCATGAGTCCTGCCATTTATCCTCTAAGCTATGGACTTCTTGGCACGAAAACGTCTGTCTGTAGCTCCACTTAACTTCGACATTACAGTGTTATTTGTAATCAATTGTATATATTTCTATCCTTAGTATATGAACTGTCATTGTATTAATAATATTTGTCATATATATATATATATAATTGAAAAAATGGCCACTCATATCACAGAAATAGAGTGTAGTACAACAACTCTTGAACAAATATCAAGAGAATTAGTGTATATTGCTTAATACAGCATGTCCCATAATGAATATACCAAAATCAAATCTTTACATATTTCTTAGTTCATGCAGGGACAAAATAGAAATGACGACATATTCTGAAGGGTTAACTGTTATTTAATTCAGTTAATAAGCTTCTACATGTCTTTCATCATTAGCTGTAATTAATCTTAGTCTGCCTTCAAATTCTAAAAACACATTTTCCAACATAGTTTTCAGAGATGGGCATGACACCATCACGGATATGATGTTTTAATTCCTGAATATTCCTTTGTTTGTTACGGTAGACTTTTGTCCTCAAAACGTCCCGAAAGATAGAAGTTCAAAGGGGATAAATCGAGGAAGTGAGCAGGCCATTTTGTAGGTCTTTCCCGTACCAATCCAACGCCCTGGAAATGTTTCATTCAAAAATATTTCAACGTTTCGAGCAAAATGTGGTGGTGATCCATCTTGTTGGAAGGTTGTTCTTTGTAACAAACGGAGAATTCCTCGCAACTGTGGAATGAAAAACTTCTCTACCATCTTTAGGTAAGAACCGCCAGTTACAGTTCGTTCGTCAAAAAAATAAGGTCCATATATGCGAGAACGTGACATACCACACAGGATATTTACTGTATACCCATGATCCCTCTCATGGGTCATAGATGTCATGTGGGTTGTGTTCACCCCAAACAGTTATGCCGGTTTACTTTGCTTGAAATATGGACTGTAGACTCGTCACTTAAAATAAGATGTAATGTAAATGTAAAACACTGTTAAGAAAATTCTAAACCTCCCTCCTTAATCACAAGTTGTTTTTTTTATACCTATAAAAACGAAAATGCAAATTTATTTGGCATATTCTTTTTGGAACACCTTGTACATTCAATGAAGGTTCGTTTTGAATTTTTAACGTACAGTACATTCCCCATTTTTCGTCACGAAACAGTTTTGGATAAAACTGAAAGACAAAGTTGGTGGAATAGTTTTTTACAGTCGGTTGAATATTTACAGGGTGTTTATTTTGAACTTACAGGCTCCTGCTTGGTTGTGCTTCGGGGGTTTTTGGCTGCAAAGCGCAGAGGGTGCTGTAGGATATCATTTCTAACTTGCAATATTAGGAATTAATTATTATCGGTACTTCAACATGTTCTGTTTACCCTATTTTTTACCATTTTCTTTTCTATTATTTCTATTATTATTTCTATTACCATACCGTACTGTTCACCTCTTCATTTTCTATTATTTCAAAGATTATTTCAATTTTCATTTTTAATGACAGAGTTAACTAAATGCAACTTTATTTTGTTTTTTATTAATTCTATTTATATTTCTTATTTTTCTTCGTAAATATAGAAATTAATCACAAAGATTTTTGCCTGAAAAGCTGTCATATTTCCCAACGGCATATTCAGATAAGAATACTGTAATTAAATTACTTACTTGCCACTAAAAAAAAAGTACAAAAATTAAACGTTAATGCCAACATTGTATAAACCAATATGGATGTAATGTATATCTTATGTAATGTGTTCTTTATCAATAAAGATTATTATTATTATTATTATTATTATCAGATTACTTTAACATATTGCTTCCCAAAGCATTCGTGAAGCAATATGTTAAAGTGATTCCTCCTGGGAAGCAATATATTAAAAAGAGAAAGGTTGGTTGGTTAGAAAGTGGTTGGTAATCTAAGAGATAACCTACCGACCGTAAACAAAGCTATAAATGCCCTAACCGGGCATTCTTTATATATTTAATGTAGGTTAACTGAATGCCTGGTTAGGTCAACTGAATGCCCGGTTATGTCAACTGTACGCCCTTGATGATTGGTTAGGTTAAGTCGTCATATTTTCGTTAGTTTTAACGAAAATATCACAACTTAACCTAATCAATCGTCAAGGGCGTACAGTTGACCTAACCGGGCATTCAGTTGACCTATATTAAATATATAAAGAAAATTAAATGATGCAAAAAGGAGCTACTCAACTCGTACTTGTGGCAAATGATGTGGCGTGACCGATTCTTCCGAAATCCATTTTTTACTTTGTGTGACCAACTGACCAACTGACCATATAGCGCAACAATTCTAATAAATTTACTTTCAATCTAATATTTTAACATGTTATGATTTACTTTTTTTGCCTTTACTTTATTAAAGCGAACATTTTTTCATCGTACTCCTTATCCTAAATATTTGGGAAGCAATATGTTAAAGTGATATACACTGGGAAGCAATATGTTAAAGTGATATACACTGGGAAGCAATATATTAAAGAGAGGTTCTTGGGAAGCAGTATGTTAAAGTGATCCTTATTATCATTATATATATATATATATATATATATATATATATATATATATATATATATATATATATATATATATATATATGCCTCGGTGGTGTAGTGGTTAGCGTCGCTGACTACGAATCCATCGGCCCCAGGTTCGAGACCCGACGGCAGCCGGCGCGCAGCAAATCCCAGCTGTTCATCCTTCCACACAATAAAGAAAGTGGTTGGTAGATAAATGGGTACCCCAGGTGGCCTACTGGTTAAGACGCTGGGCTGATGATGGGGCGTGGTTCGGATTTCACGTTAAACTGTAGGTCTAAGGTGGAGCGAAAAGCTTGACCTTCGTCAGAATAAATAATTCGGGCGGAAGTTAACCAAAGGTTATATACACATAGAGTATACAGGGTGTAACAGAATTCGCGCACGATGATGTTAAGTAATATTTTATTTTCAGATATGGGGGGAAATTAACAAAACACGAACGTGTTGACATAATTTTGATAACTAACTAAATGTGTAATACTTCACTCAACCTATCATGCTTTTGTTAATTTTCCACCCATATATGAAAGTGATATATTAACTCCATGGTTAACTCTGGAACAATCTTCCTCAATCCATCTTTCCTCCTGTCTCTGAACTCCCATCTTCCAAACGCAGAGTGTCTAGGCATCTCGAAAACCCCAAACCTTGATTTTGGCTCTCTTCTTCTTCTTCTATGGGGGAGGGGGAGCGCTTTTGCGGCCATTTGCCCTTGGCCCCTTCTTCTCGCATAAAAAAAGAATTCTTTTACAATATATATATATATATATATATATATATATATTCTTTTACGATATTACTGCAAATACAGTATAAATGAGGTTAGACTATACAAATAAACTTTTTAAAAGATTTATTTTCATTACTCATCTATGAGAATGATTATATATATATATATATATATATATATATAAACACACACACACACATGATATACATATACTGTGTATATATATATATATATATATATTATATATATATATATATATGATTATTTATATATATATATATGATTATTTATATATATATATATATATATATATATATATATATATATATACACACACCTCGGTGGTGTAGTGGTTAGCGTCGCTGACTACGAATTCATCGGCCCCGGGTTCGAGACCCGACGGCAGCCGGCGCGCAGCAAAACCCAGCTGTTCATCCTTCCACACAACAAAGAAAGTGGTTGGTAGATAAATGGATACCCTAGGTGGCCTAGTGGTTAAGACGCTGGGCTGCTGATGGGGCGTGGTTCGGATTCCACGTTAAAATGTAGGTCTAAGGTGGAGTGAAAAGCTTGACCTTCGTCAGAATGAACAATTCGGGCGGAAGCTAACCAAAGGCTTTATATTTATACTGTATATATATATATATATATATATATATTAGTCATGTTCAATTAGTTCTTACAAAAATAAATAAAAATAAATAAAATTAAGTTAAATGGGCATATTTTAACGAGAATAACATTATTATCTGTTTTTTTTTTTTTTTTGACCGCTTCTTTGTGTTAAATTCGGACGGGCATTCTTTCTCTCGTAAACTGTGATGCAGGTGAAGCAGGTGAGTCAACGTGATCAGGGTATATAGTCAAATAAGGAAGTTTATCGACACTCCGTGTTTTATTAATTAACTTAAATGATGTTCACTTGTTGGCTGCAATGATTATAAAGCAGAGTTGGATGCAACGAACGGCGACTGCTGAAGGGGGTATATCCATGCGCATGGTAGCGCGAGTGGGCATGCTTTTATTTTTTATTTTTTTGAGATGGACATGCATACAACTGAAACCTCCTTATTAATAAATAAAGTAGATCTGACCGGCTACCCTCCATTTTGGCCCCCACCCCCTAGCTCGCTGAAGGAAGAGGAAGGTGCTGTCTGAAATCTTAACAGGATTTGAGATAACTTTCATGATAAATCTCGTGTCTTCTTTCAAAGAACAAATTCTGCAATTGATATTTTCGTAACGTGTTTCTCTGCTTATTATTCAGTCATTTTTGATCAATAAACTCCCCGCCAAAGGTCAGTAGCAAAGTGTGCAGCAAGAAAATAGTCGCCGATTAATCTAAATCATCATATAGAGATTAACGATAAAGTGCTATTTTAAAATGTGAAAGTCTCATTTCTTTCATACATACTAACAGTTACTTACGTGATCAAGAACATTATATGTACACACTTATGGTTTAAAGGTATTTCTGAAGAAAAATCTGTATTTTTCGTTCTATATATATATATATATATATATATATATACAGGGTGTCCCGTAAGTCTGGACCCATAGGGAAAAATAATAAAATTACAAAATAGTCCAAAAATTTATTTATAATATATTTTTTTATTATTTTTATTATTATTTTTATTATTTTTTTATTATGATCTTACTCCGCTGGAGTTTTATTTGTGGGGCCACTTGAAAGCCAAAGTGTACGAGGTCAAACTTCAGAACATTTTCCACCTTAAAGCACGCATTGTGGAGGCGTGTCAAGAAATTTCTGCGACTGTGATTCAGAAAGTGCTGTCGCAGTGGAGATTACGTCTTCAACTATGTGTGCGACACAACGGCGGACACTTTGAACAGATTATGTAATAAATTTTTGGACTATTTTGTAATTTTATTATTTTTCCCTATGGGTCCAGACTTACGGGACACCCTGTATATATATATATATATATATATATATTATATACAGGGTGTTTCAGGAGGAAAGGTCAATACTTCGGGAGGTGATAGTATCGGTCATTGTGAGAAAAAAGTTCATATGAACATGTGTCTAATTCTGAATGGTTACGGAGAGAGAGCTGTTTGAATCTACAAATACAAAAGCATTGTTAATGGTAATCAAGAAAGAGAAACCAATTACTGTTTCTAACATTTAATGTTTAAACATTGGCATTTTGAATGGTATCAGATACAGAAATGACAAATTTGTTACAGTTTACAATACGTTTTCGAAAATCCCACCGTCAACCTCAATGCACTTTGCAACTCGTGTGCGAAGATCGTGTGTTGTTCGTCTGAGTTGATCTTGACGTTCCTTTATGCGGGCAGCAGCATCCAAAATGCGCGCGAGCAATTCGTCTCGTGTATCCACCTTTCTTTTGTAAACTTGACTTTCCATCCACCCCCACAAACAATCTAACGGAGAGAGGTCTGGAGACCTTGGTGGCCATTGAATGGGACCACCGCGGCCGATCCATCGACCAGGGAAAGTTTGATTTAGGTATTGCATCACCAGACGGGTAGAATGCGGAGGAGCTCCGTCATGCTGAAAGTACATACCAGCGCGTGTAGCCAAAGGAACATCCTCCAATAGTCCTGGCAATTCATTTTGCAGAAATTCTAGGTAACTTTGTCCTGTAAGACGATTCTCTAAAATAACAGGGCCAATCAGCTGATCATCGATGATACCGCACCACACATTGGCAGAGAAGCGATGTTGAAAATTTGTTTTCACGGTGGCATTTGGATTTTCGTCTGACCACCGATGAGAGTTACGAGTGTTGTTGATACCGTCACGGGTGAAAGTAGCTTCATCGGTGAACAGTATTAATCGAAGCAATCGGCGATTAGCATTTACCCAATGACAAAATTCCAGTCGCTTGGCAGCGTCTCCTGGTTGAAGGTGTTGTACACGCTGTATATGATATGGATGCAAACCTTCCTCACGTAATGTTCGCCATACTCTTGTGTGTGGTACACCGAGACGTGTAGAAATTCTTCGTGAGCTAGTAGTAGGACTACGCTCTACCAACTGAAGAATGTTTTTCACTTCATCCACATCTTGTTGACCTTCACGTTCAGATGAAACATGAGCGCTGGGAAGTGTACCAATCTCACGCAATGTGTTGAAAACCCTGGTAAACACTCTTCGATCCGGAATTCTGCGATTCGGAAACCGTCGATGGTATTCTGCAACAGCAGCTGTTGCACTGCCATCGCAAAAACCGTAGACATACACCATATCTGCATATTCGGCATGTGTGAAGGTGTGTGGCATTCTTAACACTGCTTCAAACACCAAACAATGTCACTCACAACAGTCAGCTGTCGATTGGCTTATGTTACAGGCTTACATTACAGCTAACATGGTTCAAGGTTGTCGGGGAGGGAAGGGGGAGGAAGAGCTGCGCGCGTATCAGATTCAAACAGCTCTATCTCCGTAACCATTCAGAATTAGACGCATGTTCACATGAACTTTTTTCTCACAATGACCGATACTATCACCTCCCGAAGTATTGACTTTTCCTCCTGAAACACCATGTGTATATATATATATATATATATAATATATATAATTGGGGAATGCGACTCGGTGGTGTAGTGGTTAGCAGCAAAACCCAGCTGTTCATCCTTCCACACAATAAAGAAAGTGGTTGGTAGATAAATGGGTACCCTGGGTGGCCTAGTGGTCAAGACGCTGGGCTGCTGGTAGGGTGTGGTTCGGATTCCACGTTAAACTGTAGATCTAAATTGGAGTGAAAAGCTTGACTTTCGTCAGAATGAACAATTCGGGCGGAAACTAAACAAAGGTGTGTGTATATATGCGACGAATTTCACAATTAGACACGCGAAATGAATGAATGATGCAAACCCACCTCATCAGGGAATATTCCCTGACAAGGTGTACTTCTGAATACACAAAAGGCCATGGAATCATTTTTCTTTTTCCTTGTGGGTTTGCATCATATATATATATATATATATATATATCAACGTAAAGAACGACGCTTGTATAGGAGAATATTCCGCGCAAGATGAGGAGAGAGAACGAAACAAATGAAAAAATGAGGTAACCACCCGGGAATCGAACCCGGGATCTTCCGATTGCCGGTCAGATATGATAACCATTACACCATGGGCCTCACTCGAACAAATGCCGTAATTCTCCTACATACGCGCAGAAACCAATGCCCCAAGGGGGCACCTTTCGCATGCCGTACATTATATACATTTTAACTGCAAACACGCAGTATGCGGGAGGTGCCCCCTTGGGGCATTGGTTTCTGCGCGTATGTAGGAGAATTACGGCATTTGTTCGAGTGAGGCCCATGGTGTAATGGTTATCATATCTGACCGGCAATCGGAAGATCCCGGGTTCGATTCCCGGGTGGTTACCTCATTTTTTCATTTGTTTCGTTCTCTCTCCTCATCTTGCGCGGAATATTCTCCTATACAAGCGTCGTTCTTTACGTTAATTATACTGCGTGTTTGCAGTTAATATATATATATATATATATATATATATATATATATATATATATATATATACACAAATTCCATAGGGATTCTTGTACAATCCGAATGCTTTGATTAAAAGCCATTTAAACCGTTTTTGGAATGTGTCTTGAATTGAATATATTTTGTGACTTGGAATGGTTTTTTTTTTACTCGTTTATATGCATACTTTACTTTTCAAGTTGCATATATATAAGGGGGTCTCTCTCTCTCTCTCTCTCTCTCTCTCTCTCTCTCTCTCTCTCTTTGGATTTAAGTAACAGATGCTGAACGGGTGTGATAACCAAAACTTCATTTCGTACACGCCACTCAACCGATGGCTTTATTAAAACATCTAATTTATTAAAAAAAAAAAAATTTTAACTTAAAATTTAAAACATTTTAAATTACTTTCGGAATACTCAGAAATATTCACGATTTTTTCCAAAGCCCTGAATGTAAATTTTAACTATATATATATATATATATCTTGATTTTCTTTTACTTCACCTTTTTTTTTTAAAGTTGCCCATAAAAGAATTTTTAAATGCAACGAAAACGAGATTCAGAGTCACACGTATTGATTGAAAAGATAGAGAGAGTAATGAAAGACGTGTCGAAAAGGAAATTAAAAATATTAATATTTGTATTCCTCAAAAAATAATACTAATAATATTACTGAAAATTGAAAATATTAAATATCTTTCTTTTTTTTCCTTTGTATTTGATATTTAGTATTATTAAAACATGGGTCTTTCAGAGTAAAAAATTCATTAACAACAGAAGATATATATATATATATATTACTGCTACTTAAACATAATACAAAAGGCACTTATTTGCCCTTTCTTTACAATTCACAACCCTGAATTATAAAAAACACTTGCAGCTTACAGTAATTTGCTTCAAATTATGTTTGGAATGTGTGCAAACTGTCAACGAAATAAAATAGTACTGTTTTACGTACCGCCTCTGTTAAACTAAAGAAACTAGTGAATACTAAATTTAGATTTTATTCATCAAAATATCTCATAAAAATAAGTAAAACCTACTTATTAATACCAAGTTCATTAGAATACAGTAATTAAGGTAATCATACCTTTGGTTTCGTTACCTTTTCAACACCCATTTATTCCTTTTGACTGCGCACGTTTTTAAAACGAACTCCCGCAATTATAACAAATGATTGCAATAATGATAATAACATCGTTATATTTTATATATTTTAGTATATAATAATGACAATGTAATTTTACATCTTGTTTATTGGTCGAGTTACATTTTTTATTGCATTTAGCACGTGTTTTGCGTAAATTAAAAAGTTGTACAATGGTAAAATCTAAGCTGTGTTGTAATAGATTTTTTCTCCTTTTTTATTAGGATATATATATATATATATATATATATATATATATATATATATATATATATATATATATATATATACACTGTGTGTGTATATATATAGTTGTCAGTTAATTATGAACGCTTTATTACAGACCATCCATTATAAAATACTAAAATTTTTATATCTTAATTATCGTGTCATAAAATACACTGAAAAATTCTATCCATATTTGACACATTAAAAAACTGTGCTTTGGGCTGTGAGTTAAAATCATTTGTTTGCCAAACCATGACTTTCTCTAAATGTTCTAATATTTATTTAATTTACTATATTGCCCTGATCATAGAGTGACATAGGCCTTAAAAAGACCTATAGAAAGCTGGCTGCAATTATTTACTATATTACACTGATCATAGAGGGACATAGACCATAAAGAGACCTATAGAAAACTCGCTGCAATTATGATTATGTGATTTGCTTCTTACGATACATAAAAAAAGTTGCAACATTGCAGATATTCCCGGGTTTATAGGTCGGGTGCATGATTCATCAAGAGCAAGATGCATACGCGGGTTTATATTTCCATCCCGAAGGCAATATACACGCACCCGTTCTGATCACGAATCCAGTCATATCACCTTAGGCTTGCTCTGCACAGAAATAAAATTATAATTTAACCACCCAAACCAAATGCAACCTCACCCATTGCAACATACTGTATGGTGTCCCAAAAGTCACACGACCCGAAAATTATTGATTATTTATTATTCACAGTGGAAGTTTCACATTTTCACCCACTTTTGTTTCATATCTGAAGGTGTGTGTATGTGTATATATATATGTGTGTATGTGTGTGCGTGTGTGCGTGCGTGTGTGCGTGTGTGTGTGTGTGTTTTAGTTATGGCCGTGAATGCACAAGATAAAGTGGAGTTGCGCTTCTCTATGTTTCTGCATTAAGTGTTCGTGCTGCGTGTGATGGATGAATTGCCAAGGAGACACTCAGAGAAGGTCACGTTCGATGGCATTGAGAACACTCGAAAGGCTAAAGATACAAAAATTCTTCCAAACGTCATTAAGTCGATCACATATCGTATTTCAACGTCCAAACATTGGCAGAGAATGAGGTTTGAACATTTACTATGAATAATAATAATTAAGTAATTTTCACATCACGAGACTTTTGTGACACACTGTAGCTATATAATCAGGATGAAGAAAAAATAATTCATTCTTACAGTTTAATACGATGCATTTTTTTTATTTAAACAGTGTAAACAGGAATTTCCCAATTTACTGTATGTCTCTATATACAGTATATATGATAATTGGAAGAAACAGTCACAGGTTTTAAAAGTATGAATGTATAAAAATAATTTGTGGAATCCATATCAATTGGTAGTATTAAAATGTATACAGTGTTTGACGCCATAAGTAGGAGACTCTTGAATTCGCCGTAGCTATAACGGGTGATCGTCCACGAAACACTTTCATTCTCCATAAGGGACAAATACACGGGGATAGATATAGAGACCCTCCACTGATATTCCTCACCGGAGAGAGATTTTCTCTACACTCGTGGTGGCACGAGTATGAAAGTATGAAAGACTCAATATATCACTTGCTGCATAAACACCTTTCACTGTGGGAGACCCAAATTCAAACGCGGCGACATTCAAAGAGTTGGCAGACACATACGTATGACAGACATTCAGTTACAGAAAACACGTTCACACACTTGCCTGCCTTGTTAATAGGTCTAAGAATAGAGTAGAAAAGTATCTTGCGGAAATACATAGTTTCATAACGAACAAAAAACAAAAACACGATTTAATTTTTCCCTCTTTTCCCTTGGGTAGCTGGATGCACGTGACAGGTGAGGGCATGGTGTGGAAAATCTGATTTCTGTTCTCAGTTCTTATTTCAATTCCTTTCCTGTATAAACATTCCTTCACTTTGCCGGCGTGATGGCTTTGCGCGTACATGAGTGCAGTGCAGACATAGAAAGTTTAATCTTTACCACTCTTACTCCTTTTCGGCTAGCCTGGAGTGGCCATAGGGTCTTTGTTGGATCGATACCTTGGCAAATAGAGCTGTAAATATTTTGTATAAAATCAAAACCAAAACCAAATGTTCAAGGTTTTTGTGACGATACCAAGTAGTTGATATAAGATCAGCACAAATATATTATTAGTTAGTTTATACAACGGTGCTGTCCCGTGTACGATTTCTATGTGTACATAGCGTAATTGTAGAGCTAGTTCATTTATTCTCCTTTTTCCCGTAAAATTTCCTTAGCTACTTTTCCTGGGTCATGGTATTTTCTTCAACCTTTTTCCGTACGCGCCTCTTGTGGGGAGGGAGTGTAGGGTGGGGAGAAAGCGTTATGCTTTTCTATCCAGTTTTCTACAATTGCCAGAATAGTTAAAAAATTAACTAGTTTAATAATAAGAACCTACCCGAGTGGACCGAAAGCTCTTTGAGGCTTCAAGCCTCTTGTCCTTGTAACTCTCTCTCTCTCTCTTTCCCTCTCTCTCTCTCGGTGTATATATATATATATACACATATATACACTAAGTCGCATTAGGGACTCGAACAATAGGATGCATTCAAAAAAGAGAATGTTTGCAAATGAATTGGGGAGCAAACAAAGCTCCCTGTTATTTCTTTTAAATTCATATAATGAAGACGTGCGGTTTTTTCCTCCTTCGATATTGTAACAATAATTTCAAGACATGTTTTATGCAATACCTTGACAGTTATTTCAAAATTACAATAATGCACACAATAGACTCACGTCGTGATATAGGATGGAAAATTAATGAAAACTTTGTTTAGGCCTATACATATACAGTGTATATAATACACACATTTATAATTTAAGATGTTTTATGAGTTTTATTTTGTTTCCATATTGTGGGCCCTACGGCCCCATCTAGACCTGCGGTGCTGTGGCCTGCTGCCCCCCAGTTAATGGAGAGTGAATAGTTGTCGGTCAATAAAACTATAGAAAAGAACGCAGCCATGAAAATCTTAAGCTTCACAAATCTTAATATAATGGGTTCGGATGTGAAGCTTAAGATTTTCATTGCTGCCTGCATTCTTTTCTATAGTTTTATTGACCGAATAATTGAACCCTCAGTAATTGGGCGGGGGGTGGGGTGATCAATTATTCGGTTAAAACTATAGAAAAGAACGCAGCAATGAAAATCTTAAGCTTCACATCCGAACCCATTGTATTAAGCAATGAAAATCTCAACGCGCGAGAGTAAAAAGTCGAGAGAAAGCAAAGCGCATTTATTTCTATGTTCAGAATTGCTTAATTGTAAATACATGGTATCTATAGACGCACAGACAGGACTGTCTTTTTATAGTATAGAACAATATACTGTGTGTGTGTGCGTGTATGTGTGTATATACGGGCTACGTCGTGGTCAATGTCGTAACACCGCTTCCCAGAGATCAGCGAAGTTAAGCGACATTGGGTCTGGGTAGTAGTTGGATGGGAGACCGTCCTCCGCGCCCAAATTATGTAGCGACCCGTGGTTCGAATCCCACGTAAATTTGTAGGTCCCCTCCGTCATATGACCTTAGATGTTGCGAAGGAGGTTAAACAACCCCAATAAATATATGAAATACTGTATATATATATATATGTGTGTGTGTGTATATATAATATATATTAGGGTGTCAATTTTGTCAACTTTTTTCATATCAATTTTGGTAGTGAAAATATAGTCTTTTCATGTCAAAACTTGAAATTGGCCAACCAAAATGAAATAAAATAACCCTTACCTACATCAGTTTTACCTTAAAGTTTCAGAAATTGACTCTTTTACTAAATAATAGGACATAAATTGATTAACTATTCATCTGTCACAGAATTATCCCACTGATCGCATATGGAGTGTTTTCAAGGTCATATAGTTGTTGTACAATGTACAAGTCACAACATTAATAGAACTGTCCCTCACTCTCAGTCCTCAGTTGCCTCTTAGATGTCATAGACGGTGGTTTGCTGTTATTGCTCTTGTACCTACTTCATAGTTATTCTACTACACGAATACTACAGTTTAACTGTAAGTAAGGATTATTGACTATTACAATTATTTATTATTATCATATTCTTCTGTCTAATTATGTTGTAATCCCATTGTAGTGAATACTCTTATTTTAGTTTCAAGATAAATGTTAATTTTACCGTCTTGAATTTTGGAATAGCTATAAATTCATTTTAAATTAGTTACCCATCATAATTCAATTGTAAACCACATTAATACTAATTTTATGTATACTGTATTATTTTATTGTATGTAAACATAATTAATTATATATCACAATTGTCAGTTAATTATTTATATTCAAATAATTATTTTAATCTAATACCATGTCCATTTTGCAAATAAATAATAGAAATCCAAGGGTTATATTTTCCATCCTTGGTACTGTCGCAGTTTCGCCTAACGGACTCAATACGGCTAGTGAGATAATCACTGGTTGGCACTTAACCAGCGGCAGTGCTTATGGCTACATCATCCAGGTTAACCTATACCGGATAGATGCGCTACGGTCCCAAGCCGTAGCTTGCCTAGGCCCAACGACGACGACGAAAACCAACAATTGGTGACCCCGGAGTTGGATTCCCCCCTTTTACCCGAACGACTAGGACTAGACTGTAACGTCGTTCGTGCCCATCACCCCCTTCACCCGAGCGACTAGGACCAGACTGTAACGTCGCTCGTGCCCTCTGCCCCTCACCCCTGCCCGTGCGCTCTGTGCCTGCGCTCGTCTCAACCTCCACTCCTTCGTTGGTAACTTGTCGTCTTGCTTGTACGTCAGCAAGCATAGGAGAAGATGCCTGACGACGCTGGTGCCATCTCCCACTTGAGCGTAAAGCTTCCCGTCTTCTGGCCGGGTGATCCATTTATTTGGTTCCACCAAGCGGAATCACAATTCAACTTGGGAAGGATCACCGCTAGCAGGACAAAATACGATCATGTTTTCTCTCTACCAGCGAGCATCATCTCTGAAGTCCGTGACGTCATCGTGTCTACTTCCACGAGTGAGGACCCATACAACGATCTGAAGTCTGCCATCCTGTGCCGCACCACTGTCTCCGAGCGTGAGAAACTACATCAGTTAATCTCAAAAGAAGAACTTGGAGACCGTAAGCCCACTCAAATGCTGAGGGCTAGGCAGTGCGCTCTAGGCGAACGCGCACAAACCTTCGATAAGGACATCTTTAGACAGTTGTTCTTGCAGAAACTTCCTCCATCAGCTCAGCGTGTCTTGGCCACTATGGATCCTGCTACTCCAGTTGATAAACTAGCAGAAACTGCCGACAAAGTAGTGGAGATTGACACAGCTCCGGTCAACAACGTGAACACACAATCGGAACTGGAGTTGAAAGTGGAAGAGTTAAGTCAACAACTCAACCACGTTTGTTCTCTGCTACAAAATCAACGGCAAAGAAGCCATTCTCGGTCAAGATTTACGAAGAGGCATCGTTCGAGTTCCGGGAAGATCTGCTTCTACCACTCTAAATTTGGAAAGAAGGCTAGGAAGTGCATCTCCCCTTGCAATTTTTCGTCGGAAAACCCCAGCAGCGAGTCCTAATGGCGTCTAGTACTCGCACTGCCAACCTGTTATTCATAAAGGACAGGAACTCTGGTGTCAATTTCTTGGTCGATACCGGAGCGTCAGTCAGTGTATTCCCTCAAAAATCTGGTCATACGCACTCGGAATCTCCGCCTCTATACGCTGCTAACGGTTCACGCATACCCACGTACGGTACTCAGTCGCGTGAACTAAACTTGGGCCTTCACCGATCCTTCAAGTGGATTTTCATCTGTGCTCAAGTGCAGCATCCCATAATCGGCGCTGACTTCCTCCAGCATTTCAAACTCCTGGTGGATCTTGACAAGCGACGCTTATGCGACCAGGCCACACTGCTTTCTGTTCTTGCCAAACAGGTTGCCCTTCCGGACGCCTCGAACTCTGCACTTTCCCTCGTTCCCCCTAATTCCATGTACCAGTGCCTTTTCCAGCGATATCCAGGAATTCTTCAACCGATGCAGATGGGTGATACCATTAAGCACACCATTACCCATCACATTACAACAAAAGGTCCCCCTGTGTTTGCAAAACCAGACGTCTTGCCCCGGACAAACTGAAAGCTGCCAAATCGGAATTCCAGCTTATGATAGATCTTGGGATAATAAGACCTTCCAAAAGCAGTTGGTCCTCTCCCCTACACCTGGTCCAGAAGAAGTCAGGAGACTGGAGACCATGTGGGGATTACCGGTTTTTGAATTCGACAACCATCCCGGACCGATATCCGGTACCAAATGTCCAAGACTTTACTTCTCTTCTCCACGGCAAATCTATCTTCAGTAAAATAGACCTCGTTAAGGCTTTCCACCACATTCCCGTAGAGCCTTCGGATATTCCCAAGACTGCAGTTTGTACACCATTTGGGTTATTCGAATTTGTGAAGATGCCGTTCGGGCTACGGAATGCTGCGCAAACCTTTCAGAGGTTTATAGATGAGGTCACCAGAGGCTTAGACTTTGTTTATGCCTACATCGATGATTTGCTTGTGGCCAGCTCAACGGAAGAGGAACATAAGGAACATCTTTCACTCCTCTTTCAACGCTTAGAACAATACGGTGTTACTATTAATGCATCTAAGTGTGTGTTTGCACAGCCAACCTTGGAATTTCTTGGTCACACGATTTCGCAGCACGGAATTACCCCCCTTCAGGACAAGTGTGAAGTGATAAAAAATTACCCTATGCCAAATAATCAGCGTGAGTTACGTCGGTTTCTAGGTTTGGTAAATTATTACCACAACAAAATTGGTATGGTGTAGCTTTACAGGCGTTCGACAATGCCAAAAATGCTATCAATAGTGCATTGTCTCTGTCATTTCCTATCAGTGATGCCCCCCTAACTCTGACGGTCGATGCATCAGATGTTGCGATCGGTGGGGTGTTGGAACAAACCATTAACGGTCAACAAGCACCCATCGCGTTTTACTCGAAAAAGCTGCAGCCAGCCCAAACGCGTTATAGTGCTTTCGGACGTGAACTTCTTGCTATTTACTTAAACGTGAAGCATTTTCAACATTTCCTTGAAGGCCGAGAGTTTTGTGTTTTTACCGACCACAAACCTTTGGTCACTGTCTTCAATAAAAACAGCTGTAACCACTCTCCCAGAGTCATCAGGCAACTCGATTATATCTCGCAATTTACCACAGATATCCGCCACATCAAAGGTGTCTTGAACACTCCAGCGGATGCACTTTCAAGAATAGAGATTACTTCTGTTACCCTCAGCTCTACACTGTGGAATGCTATTGCACAGGATCAAGATAAGGATACGGAACTACAAGACCTGCTCAGAGAAGACTCCACTCACTCACTTTCCCTCAAGAAAATGAGTATGCCAGGATTGTCTGTGCCCCTCTATTGCGACGTATCAACAGCTGCTATTCGCCCTTATGTCCCTCCATGTCACAGACAAGCAGTCTTCACGGATCTTCATAAGCCCTCCCATCCTGGTATCCGTGCTTCGCAACACCTGGTTACCTCTCGCTTTGTTTGGCCCTCGATGCGGAAGGATGTCAAACATTGGACCAAAACGTGCCTTGCCTGCCAGCGTGCCAAAGTCCAAAGGCACACCAGGTCCCCCTTTGACGCATTTCCGCCCCCATCCCAGCGATTTGAGGTAATTCATGTAGACATTGTTGGCCCTCTTCCAGTGATTCAAGGCCAACGTTATCTGCTCACCTGTCTCGACCGCTTTTCCAGATGGCCTGAAGCCATCCCACTTCCTGATATCCAAGCGGACACTGTTGCAAGAGCCTTTCTTCATGGATGGGTATCAAGATTTGGATTGCCGACAAAAGTCATCACTGACCAAGGTCGCCAATTTGAGTCTTCGCTTTGGAAGAAGTTTACCAGCTTGTTGGTACAGTACATGCGCATACCTGTGCGTATCATCCGCAAGCTAACGGCCTCGTCGAACGCTTCCATCGCCAGCTGAAGTCATCCCTTATGTGTCACGAAGACTCCCATTGGATGGATAAGCTTCCACTCGTGTTGCTTGGTATTCGCTCTGCATTTAAGAGTGATCTGAAGACTACAGCGGCTGAACTAGTCTATGGAACAACACTGCGGCTACCAGGTGGCTACTTCACTGCAGGGGATAAGTCATGTGATCCTACGGAATTCGCTCAAACACTTTCCTCTCACATGCAGTCCCTTCAGCCTGTTCCCCCTCGATTGACTAGCCAACAGAACATCTTTGTTTCCCCAGCCCTCCAGTCTTGCACCCACGTTTTCGTTCGTGTACCTGTCCCAAAACGGCCTCTCCAATGTCCATATGACGGGCCCTATGAAGTTCTCCGACGTACGCGCAAATCATTTCTCATCCAGCGCGGTTCCAAGGTCGACAAGGTTTCTATCGATCGTCTTAAGCCTGCGTTTTTGGAATCAACCTTAAGCGAGGTACATGTAGCTACCAAAAAGGTCCAGGGGAAATCTGTGTCGTTCGGAACTCTTTGAACTTCCTCTCTGGTGGGGGAGTGTGTAGTGAATACTCTTATTTTAGTTTCAAGATAAATGTTAATTTTACCGTCTTGAATTTCGGAATAGCTATAAATTCATTTTAAATTAGTTACCCATCATAATTCAATTGTAAACCACATTAATACTAATTTTATGTATACTGTATTATTTTATTGTATGTAAACATAATTAATTATATATCACAATTGTCAGTTAATTATTTATATTCAAATAATTATTTTAATCTAATACCATGTCCATTTTGCAAATAAATAATAGAAATCCAAGGGTTATATTTTCCATCTTTGGTACTGTCGCAGTTTCGCCTAACGGACTCAATACGGCTAGTGAGATAATCACTGGTTGGCACTTAACCAGCGGCAGTGCTTATGGCTACATCATCCAGGTTAACCTATACCGGATAGATGCGCTACGGTCCCAAGCCGTAGCTTGCCTAGGCACGACGACGACGAAAACCAACACCATGAAATATTTTTTTATTGAATTTTAGAACATCGAATGACTAAACTTTGAAACATCGTAATTGATATAAAATACTTAAATGTTTTTCTTTCTTTTCAGATATTCCTAAGATGCCAAAATTGAAGACAAGAGGTCAGTCGTCATGCCACTTGAGCCTGTTAGTCGGTACAGGCAAGGAGCTTCCCGTATCAGAACTACCAACAGTGCGAGACATGCTGAGACTAAGGTTACTCATTCGTGAACAAAATACAAAGGATAGAAGGAACTACACAGAGAAAGAGCTCAAAAGGGACATGATTCCCCCTCTTCTGCATCAGTGGAAAAAGCTAATGTATTATTCAAACCACCTGTACTCACTCAGTATAGAACTATTAAGCTAAATTTAACAAAGCTGTTGCACAAAGCCGTTGAGACATCACTTGGTAAAGGAAAACTAGCAAAGAAAAACAAATTTCTGCACACACTCGATACTCTTCTTGACATTTTTAACTGCCAGTGTCCCATAGAGTTGTGTTCTGAAGCCAATTGTTCTCCCTCATGCAGAAGAGAACCTCACCCTCACAGTGATTGTCGCTGTCCTCGTGAGAAGAAGATCTCTGTTTTGGAGCTGGCTTTCATAAAGGCGCAGAGAACAAAGGCAGGAGGCCAAGGAAGTATGCAGATTGGTTCGGCAGATTATTCAGAAACCAAAAAACAGATTGTTATTGCTAAGAAAAAAGAGAAAATCCGAGAGGGAAGAGAGGAAGAAAAAGAAGAGTGAAGAAGCCACCCAAAGAGATGAAGAGCTCTATCAAGAGGTTTCTCACTTCTTTGAAAGCTCTTCAGATGAACAGAAAGAAGCAACATCAGATGATAGCTCCAAAATGCCATCTGAACCTTCGCCGAAGAGAATGAAATACAACACTAAAGACATCTCAAACATTGCCCTTGCCAGTATTCGCCACCATACGGGGCTACGAGAGACTGCAGAGATTGCCACTGCCGCTTGGATAGATGCAGGCCTCATCAGCCGAGAGGATACATCCTTAGTGATAGATCATAATAAGATAAGAAGAGCACAAGAAAAAATAATGAAGGAAATATCTGATCAGCATGAAAAAGATTTGAAGGAGGAAGGTCTCTCTTGCCTTTTGTTTGATGGAAGAAGAGATGACACAAAAGTTCTCCTAGAGGTAGAGGGAATGGACAGAAAGTTTCCCGGACTCATCAAAGAAGAACACTACTCTGTGTGTTCCGAACCTGGTGGCCGCTATTTGTTTCACTTTGTTCCTGAAGCAGAAGTAGAAGGCAAGAAACATGCAGAGGCAATTGCTGATCAAATAATATGTTGGCTTCAAGAAAGAAGACTTGACAGTTCACTGCAGGCCGTTGGTGGAGACTCAACTGCGGTGAACACTGGGTGGCAGGGCGGTGTTATGACGCATTTAGAGAAAAAACTTGGAAGAAGGCTTGTTTGGATTGTATGTGATTTGCACACAGGGAACTACCTCTTCGTCATCTCATCCAGGAACTTGATGGTCCTACAGAGCAACAACAAGTGGTCAGGCCCCCTTGGCAACATGCTAGATGAAGCAACGGAATTAGAAATAAATACAAAATTTCCAAAGGTCGAAGTAGGCCCTCCCCTTCCAGCGTTGTCTGGAGAAGTTATGAAAGACCTCAGCACGGATCAATCTTACGCTTATCGTATTGTTCAAGCAATCAGATCAGGAGAGTTGCCTCAAAATCTGGCTCTCTTGGAGATTGGACCCGTAAGTCACAGTCGTTGGTTAACTACAGCGATTCGTTTCTGCAGGATTTGGGTTTCCAAACATGCACTGAAGGGTAAAATGCTACAGAATTTGATGTTGATTGTTGAATTTATTATTGGGTTTTATCTTCCTCACTGGTTCAATGTAAAACTTAATCCAATGTCGATGGAGGGGCCTAACCACATCTTGTTTCAATTACAGCTACTGAGAACCCAAAGGAAAGTAGTGGTGAACATCGTGTTACCTGTGGTGAGAAGGTCCGCTTGGTATGCTAGGCCAGAGGCAGTTTTGCAAGCAATACTCTGCAGCCAATGTACCAAAGAGCGAACTGAGGCTGTGGAAATCATTCTAAAGCTTAGAGGAACATCACTAGATGATGACCAGCTGGGAGACTGCTCTGTTCAGACAAGGAAGGTACCTCCGATAAACGTCAATGCCACGAAATTGCCAGAATTAGTTAACTTGAGTTCGGAAGTTTTGGAGCCACCACTGACAACATGTATAACAAACAAAGATTTAACACAACTTAAAGAGGCCCCAATGCAAGTGCCAAAGTGGCCTTCTCACACTCAGAGTGTGGAGATGTGTGAAAATGGTCACAGAAGCAGCTAGTCAAGTTTACAATCACGAGAGGCGAGAAGGCTGGCTACATCAAAGCGCAAGTAGCAAGCCGAATGCTGATGTCAAGGAACCGCAGCAAAAAGGACATGACTGCATTGGTTACTTTCAAATAAAGACTCTGAATGATATCTTATTTTGCGCACATTTGTTATTTTGTTACGAATTTACGGAAAAATGGAATTTTTTAATTAAAATTGATGTAGGTAGGAGTTATTTTTTATTGTTTTTGAAGCAAGGATATTATTTTGTATGCCAAATGATTACATTAAATTGCTACCAAATCACATGATTTTCAATTTAGTCATTTCACCCCCAAAATTTACACACCCTAATATACATATACACATATATATATATATAATATATATATATATATATATATATATATATATATATATACAACTCCGGACCCAAAAAAGCAGGATATGGTCTCAAATGCAGTCATGACCTTCATAATACCTTTAAATTATACACCTTTATGAGGAATATCGAGTATCTGTGACGTCATTATAATAAAAAGACACCTTTGTGTGCCAATTTTGAAGAAAAAATATAGCAAAAATCTTATTAAAAAGTGAGAAGTTAATGCATAGCAACATACCAAACTATTACAATATCTTGTGAAGTGTTATAAAAAAATAAATTCATTGTTTATTGAGTACTGCCAATATATTAAACCTTTTTCAAAGAGATTTTAACTCTGTCTTAGTATTTAGTTGGTCCACCCTCAACCCTGATTACGACCTCCAATCGACGTGGCATCGAGTCGACAAGCCTCTTGCATTCTTCTGTAGTTATCGATTGCCAGGTTGTCATCAAACATCTCTTCAGTTCACTAAGCGTTCCTGGTTTACGCTTTTAGACCTTCTGCTTAGCAATATTACAAAGATTTTCTATCGGATTAAAATGGGAGAATTAGCTGGCCATGCTAGTACTTCAACTTCATGAGCATCAAACCATGCACATGTCGCACAAGCCGCATGAGCTGGAGCCAGGTCATGTCGAAAAATAAATGGTTCATCCCATACAGCTGTTCTGTAGACCCCAACATGAAGTATTCTAAGATTTCTTTATAAACTTGACTATTGCCAGTTCTACTTACATATGCAAGTGAACCCACACCATTTGTATTCATGCAACCATACACTCGCCGTAGATTTGACGGGTCGTTTCAGGCAGCTTCCAGGATACATTTCAGACTTTCTTCACTAAACTCGCGGACCCCCGTCACCAAATGGCACAAAATTTTGATTAGTCTGAAAAAAGCAGTTTTTTTGTCACTCGTTGGCAAAAACCAGGATAGTCGTCTTCTCTTTTGCTTCGCATTTAACATCAGCTTAATTTTCGGTTTTCGTGACCGAAATCCCATTTCATAAAGGCGGCGAGTGTGTTAGTGTGGGGTTGCATGAATGCAAATGGTGTGGGGTCATTTCCAATTGTAAATAGAACTGTCAAGAGTCACGTTTATCAAGAAATCTTAAAATACTTCATGCTGGAGTCTGCAGAACAGCTGTATGGAGAGGAACCATTTATTTTTCAACATGATCTGGCTCCAGCTAAAGACCAGCTAATTCTCCCGAGGAACACTTAGTGAACTGAAAAGGTGTTTGATGACAATCTGTCACTCGATAACTGCAGAAGAATGCAAGAGTTGTCCACTCGATGCCACGTCGATTGGAGGCCGTAATCAGGGTTAAGGGTGGACAAAGTAAATACTAAGAAGCAAAGTTAAAAAGTCTTTGATAAAGTTTAATATATTGGCATTACTCGATAAACAAAATGAATTTATTATTTTTTTTTTTGGTAAGGCCTGGCAAGATATTCTAATATTTTGGTATGTCGCTATGCATTAACTCTTCAGTATTTAATAAAGCTTTTGTTTTTATATATTATATATATATATATATATATATATAGAGAGAGAGAGAGAGAGAGAGAGAGAGAGAGAGAGAGAGAGAGCGTGGTGGCCATACGTCACGCATCACTCCATCAATTAAAAAAAAATTGTTTTAACGTAAAAGTAAAATACCAAAACTATTGTAAATGGTAGAAAAGATGTATCCTATTGAGCTAAAATGTGTTTGTGTGTGTGTGTCCGCTTTCTTCGGAACCGTGCACAGACTAAACGGCACATCGGAAAATTCTGCAACCTCCACCAACTGATAGCCCATGAGCTGCCGATGTGCTCTGTCAAGTTTCCCTGTCCTAGGTCACTCCGCGGCCAAGCACGAGCTATTTAATATCTATTACAAGTGAATGTAGGTAATTCGAAAGCGAAAATGACGAGAGCAAAAATACATAATAAACAGTTTGGTAGTCCCGACAATACGTAAGTACCAATATACATATACATATATACAATATACATATACAGCTAGCTGTGACATATACTGCTACATATACTGTGACATATACTGCTACACATACTGTGACATATACTGCTACACATACTGTGACATATACTGCTACCTGCCCGGAGGGCGATAGCGAGCGATAGTGAGCTACCGCTTGTTTAGAAACTACTCAAGCATACAAAACATACTAATGAATTGCAGTCAGTATTTCGTACATTTACTCTTTTTTTCAGCACTTCGGCGATACGCCGTGGAATGGAATTTACCAGTATTTCGTAATACTCCGGCGTAAGTTTCTTTATGGCTTCAAGCAAATCATTCAATGATGTAGGATTGTGACAGGTAACTTTTTCTTTGACCGTTCGCCAGCAGTTCTCTATCGGGTTTAAATCGAGCCATTTTCCCGGCCAAGGCCCGATCAGCTGAAAACCTGAATTTCGGAGCCAATCAGACACAGTTTTGGTGCGGTGACATGGCACTCTGTCGTGTTGGAAAAATGTTGTGTGGCGTATCTCCATAAACAACGGCAACTTTTCCTGCAGGATATTTAGGTTTTTCCAACAAGACGGAGCGCCATGTCACCGCACCAAAGCCGTGTCTGATTGGCTCCGAAATTCAGGTTTTCAGCTGATCGGGCCTTGGCCGGGAAACTCGCCCGATTTAAACCCGATAGAGAACTGCTGGCGAACTGTCGAAGAAAAAGTTACCCGTCACAATCCTACATCATTGAATGATTTGCTTGAAGCCATAAAGAAAGTGTGGGCGGAAGAACTTACGCCGGAGTATTACGAAATACTGGTAAATTCCATGCCACGACGTATCGCCGAAGTGCTGAAAAAAAGGGTAAACGTACGAAATACTGACAGCAATTCATTAGTATGTTTTGTATGCTTGAGTAGTTTCTAAATGCATCTTTTCTACCATTTACAGTAATTTTGGTACTTTACTTTTACGTTAAAACAACTTTTTTTTTAAATTGATGGTGTCGTTTTTTCATAATGACGTCACAGACAGTCGATATTCGTCATAAAAGTGTATAACTTAAAGGTATTTCCAAAGGTCATGAGCGCATTTGAGAAAGTATTGTATGTTATTGGTCCAGAGTTATATATATATATATATATATATATATATATATAACCGTGGGAAAATCTATAATTTCACACCACACACACACACACACACACAAAATATATATATCATTCCATGTTGAAATTCCTTCTGGCATATATGTTTTTTCAACTTTTTTTGTTCTTCAGTTTGTACTTTTTTTATTCTTTTGGTAGAAATGACTGGTCTTTTTTATTTCGGGAAAAAAAACCCCGCTCGAACTATCGTTACAAACAGACGATTTTAGCTGATTTTTGTGTTTATTGAGGGTTCTTTCACTTTTTGTCCCTTTACGTCCATATTTGGTTTTTAAATTTGGGTTTGGAAGTTTTTTAAAGTTTTTGTCCCCCCTCCCCCAAGTTTTGTGTTGACGTCTTGTTTTTTGTGGGGGGGGGATTATTTACTCTTCTTTCGGAGGGATTTTGTATTATTAATTATTAATATTATTAATTATTATTATTAATTATTAATATTAATAACACTGCCCAACACCAATTTTGCTGATTTAATTCTAACACCTGTTTTTAGGTAACTTTGGTGTGCTGATTTAAAAAATCACCTTAGTTTTTGCCTATCACGTCAGGTTTTCGAGCAATCAAATACGGATATTTTGGAGATATCGCATTTTGGCAAGGTTATGACCAATTTTTTTTCTTTTCAAAAAATAAGTTTTTACATACTCAGAATCAGCATGGAAAAGTAAACAATTGTGCAGGGAGTGAACTTTAATATACAATGGTAATATTGACACATAAAGTGATTAAAAGTGTTTAAATAAGCAAAAAATGAATCCATGATCATGACGTCACGCTCACACCTGGGGAAATCACAGATACCCAAGATTTTAATATGTTGTACATGACCTTTAGATTTAATGCACAGATTTGCGTATTCCACAGATAAAATTTTAACAGCAAAACAGCTGTTAACAGGTCTCAAAAATCATCAATTTTGATAAGCGCCCTTCATGGATCACCCAAAATAGGCATATTGCATTGCACGTAAACCTGATGTGATGGACAAAATCTAAGGTGATTTTTGAAATCAGCACATCAATATTATCCAGAAACAGGACTTAGAATTAAATCAGCAGCAAAAATTTTTTTTTTGTTGGGCAGTGTAATTATTAATATTATTAATAATTATTAGTGTTATTATTATTATTAATAATTATTAATGTTATTATTATTATTATTATTATTACTTTTCTTGCATATGTTAGAGGTATTTATCTCTTAGTAAGCCTTATCTTTATATAGCTGATTCATTTGTTTTCTCTTCGTCTGTTATTTATCAGTTTGTCTATTCATTTCTCTCCCTTTCCTCCCCTTAATCCTTACTTAACGCTAATTAGCAAAGTACAACGAAGTAATTCTAACATTAGAAGAGAGAGAGAAACCCATGTCCCTCCTTCAGGACATAATTAGTCCAAATATGAGCAGAAGAACGGTAAGAAATGGCTAAAATTCAGACTCCTTCATCCTCCTCCGGGTTTCGAAGCGGAACAGAAGCCTTAAATTAAAGGTGTATGTACACGAATGAAATACGCTTACAGATAAAAGATTTATAGATACCACTGTGTGTGTGTGTGAGAGAGAGAGAGAGAGAGAGAGAGAGAGAGAGAGAGAGAGAGAGAGAGAGAGAAAATAAGCAGTATATTGGTAAACAATATGCGTAAAACTAAAGATTTTAAACTGATCTAATAATAACAATAATAATAATAACAATAATAATAATAATAATAATAATAATAATAATGGCGAGGCTGTACAAGTAAAGTATATTTAAAAAAATAGTAAAATAAAATAGGAGAAAGCTTGATACAAAAATCTATTAATTATTTCGTTCAGGCAAAATTAATAAAACCAAATACTTTATTATGAAGGCTAAAACTTGTTTATTGTTATCTTAATTAAAAGAGGGTCCTTTGGAGGTTACTGAAAGCTAATTGCCACAATGATGAATCGATGCCTTTAATAAGAGATTGTCCCTCACAACCACAACATCGATCACAACAGTCCATTTATTGTTATCCCCTCGCACCGATGCATCGGTGCGAGGGGATAACAATCTGAAAATTCATAACATCGCGATGTTATGAATTTCAGTATTATACACTACTTCGTTTAAGTATTTCAGTATGGAGTGGAAATTTTATCTAATGTTTAATGTGGGTATACACTATACACATTAGGTAGCTTGTGTGTGTGTGTGTGTGTGGTGTGTGTGTGTGTGTGTGTGTGCGCGCGTGTGTGAGAAACTTAACGTTGCATTTTTTTCAATGTTTTCAATAATAATAGTAATGATAATGAAATGAAAAACACCATTTCTACCAATAAGGTAAAGCGTTCTAACGACTACAAATTACAAGCCATTTTCAACTAATGAGGTTCTTCGTTCTTTACCCAGTGCAACTGCCAACAAAACAGCCTCTAAAGGCTAAGGGAAATATATTAAAATTCGTATCCCGATAGGAAATACATTTATTTATGGACCCACATCATAAATTTTCAAAATATTCCCCACTCAGTTCCAAACAAGTTAAAATAATTAATTACCGTAATTCTAATTGGGTGCAGCCCTTCCTGACACTCCGTACATCAACTGTAAGACCTGTAAAACCAATTTCAACACCGAGTTGGAATCTTCATTGCTCTTTATTTCAATGAACCAGATCCGATGAGCTTAAATTCGAATCCACTAGGAAAATTTCGAATCCGGATTTGTATTCGGAATCACCGTCCAAGCACTCTTAGTCAAAATTGTTGTGTCACTAGAAAAATGTGATATAGCTTAAAAGCCCTGCTGCCAAAACCAATATAGTGTTTACGTATGAAGTTGTAGTAATCTTTTAGCCTTCATATCTACAGTAATTTGCAATTAGTCCTACATTACTAATATAATTCACCAAAAATCCGTCCGTCCGTCCGTCCGTCCGTCCGTCCGTCCGCGGAAAAAACTTTTACGTTTCTGAACCGATTTCGACCAAACTTCGTGTGGTGGATGGGGGTGATGAGTAATAAATGAAAATATGTGTGACCAGCCCCCCCCCCACCAATTACTGGGCTCGAAGGCCCCAGCACGCAATAAAACTATAGAAAAAAACGCGGCCATGAAAATCTTGAGCTTCACATTGTGTCAAGATTTTTGAAGCTCAAGATTTTCATGACTATAGTTTTACTTGAAAATCAAATTGGTGAATAAATTTAGAAAAGAATGTAGCCAAAAAAAATTTAGCTACGCATCGGAAGCCATGATAAGTAAAAAAAAATGTTACAAGTTGTATTTGAAAGTTAACTGCTTCGTGAGCTTCAAGTAAAATCTGTGAAGCTGCATTTAAAATTTAAGGGATTCGTGAGCTAATTGTAAATGTTAAACTCTAACTTGCTTAGAAAATATTCCACCCGTAAGACGGGTATTTTTGCTAGTTTATTTAATTTTATGAACTTTGTTTCTCTTGGTGCAAGTTGCATTTACTTACATATTTTTATGTATTAACAAGAAGAGCCTTCGGATCCCTGCCCTACGGGTGGGGATTGTGCTTCGCAAACTTCGCCTACGGCGAGGGCATGTTAGGGTTACCCCTTTGGGGAGAGGTCATTCTCCCTCTCCCCCCAAAACCCCCTCACTCCCCTTTATGCAACTTGGGGCTAACCCCCACCCCCTTGTTGCATAACCCTCATTACCACCACCCCTCTCCCCTATTACCCCCGCCCCTCACATCCATTACCCGTTCCCCCATTACCCCCTCCCCCATTACCTCCCCACTCTCAAGGCTGACACTTGCAACAACTGCTCAACATTGCAATTGCATACACAATCGAACATTTTGTGGTCATACTACTTTGAAACATTGTAGGTAATTTTTTTTTTATTAAAAAATGGATTTTTTTTTACTTAAAAATGGAAGGAATTGTAGGTTTTTAAAAAATGTTTAAGGAGAAATACTTTCAGATTTTTTCATCTTTTACATAGATTAGTTGTTGTTCCTGTTGGTTAGCCGATCAGCCCACCCTGATCGAGCAAGCCGGCGGCACGCAGGTAACCGATCGCCCTCTCCGGAGTGGACCAGAGGTTCAGCGCACTAGTGATGTTGTGTTGTGTTGTGTTCGTTGTTGTGCTAGAGCGGTACAGTCTGTCATAATGTGTTCAATTGTTTGTGGTGTGTCCTGGCACAGGTGGCAGGTGTCGTCTGTGGAGTTGTCTAGTCTGTGTTTATATTTCTGTAAGTTGGGGTGATGATCACATCGGAATCGTGCTAAGTTAACTCGATCCGATCTACTCAGGCTGGTCTCTGACCTGTTAATGGGTGGCGGCTTCGCACCTAGGACCGCATTCGGACCGAGTCGTGTCAGTGCTTTGTGGGTTAGGTGTGTGTGTGTGTGTGTGTGTTTTCTGTACTGCGTGATGTCTGTGGGGCGTGGTAAAGAATGGAGTATTTGTTTATAATGTCTTTCTGGTGTTACCTTAATGGTGCGAGGTGTTGGTGCATGATTGTACATGTAGTGTCAAGGATGTTGTGGGTTAGTTGTCGCTGCTGCCATGAATTGTGCCCCTCATGTCTAAATGTTCCCTAACTTTCAGTATTTTTGTTTCTGTGTGCAGGTGTTCTATTGGTGTTGTTTGAGTGCATCCTGTAATGATACAAAGTGCGTTGTTTTGTATTGTCTGTAAGGTGTTTATGTGTGTGTTTGAGATAATGGGTGCCCAGCATGGGCTAGCATAGTCCATAACTGAGAAAAAATATCGTTTGTATATGAATGATGATGATGTTTCCAGCTGGTGTCCAAAGTTTGTGCCTGTTAGTACCCTAAGCGTGTTAAGTCTTGACGTACATTTGTTTTTAATGTCATGAATGTGGTTTGCCAAAGATAATGATGTGTTGTATGTGACCCCAAGTATTTTAGTCCTGTGAGTGTGTGGAATGTTGGTGGTGTTTAGTGTAAGCTGTGGAGTTATTTGGTGTTCTTTTGTGTTGCTTGTAAGCAAGATGAGGGTTGATTTTGTGGGCGCTACTTTGAGTCTATTGTGTATGAGCTAGTCTTGTATACTGTTTATGTATGTTTGTAGGTTATTTATAGATTAGTTTAACATTAAGCAGTAAGAACTAAACATAAAATTTGTTTTCTCATTGAAAATAAACTCTAAATGGTACTAGACGTTTGGTTATATATATGAAACGTCTACTCGACATCTCATAATGAACTTAGCTTTCTGAAATGAATAACAGCTATTTTGAAATGTTTACTAGATATTTCAAATATCTGGAAACGGTGCTTAAATGTTTCAGATATAAAAGGAGGTAGAAATTAACCATTTTATTTGTATAATAAATAATTAGCTATGGTTTGCGCCTAGACGCATGCGCATTGTGATTAAAAATATTCTGAAATTGTGACGCAGTCTATTTATGTGCTCGTATTTAAGCTATCTCGAAAAGAGGAGAAAACAATTATATTTGTACATTTATTCATTTATTCCATGTAGGCTAAGATCTACGAAGTGTCTTTCGTGAACTTATTAATTTTATTTATTTGGCTAGGCCTTGGCTAGTAAAGTCTTTCAAGCTTAAAAACCACTCTGTAACCCTGAACCATGATCCTAGCCTTAGGGCTTAGAGGTTTAGAGCACTGGTTCCCAAACAGTGGGCCATGGCGAATTTCTTGGGTGGGCCATGGAGGTTGGTCATAACATATCTTTTAAAAATCACTTTCAAATTTAGAAGTAGTATAATTTTAGTCATCTTATACAGTTATTGGCATATTTACATTATTTTTCCACGAGTTATTCGAATTAGCTCTAGAGGGCCATTGCCTCGAAAAGGTTGGGAACCACTACCTTGAAGGCTTAGAACTAGGCCTCATGATATACGGTAGGGCAACTCTCGGTTTAATCTCTAAATTAGACAGCTTATACTTGAGAAAAAACACTGTTAAATTAAAAGGAGTTCGGGTTAGTGCATCCACAATGAATCCAAAACGGAGAAGTAAAATATTTAAGGAAAAATTAGCTTAACTAGGTACGAATTCATTTGAAAAGATTCCACTTATAGGTGAACTAATTCGAGTATTTAAAATTGATAAGCGACTTTGATAATGTAAACTAAAGGAAGTTATATGATAGGGATACAGAGTCAATTACAAGAAGAAATGGATATAAATTGAAAGTCAAAAGTTATTAAGATCAATGCTGTGAAGCAATTCTTTTCATACAAACTTAAACTCGTTAAATTTTCCTGCATTAAACACTTCATTGTTAGACAATTCATTAGACATTTCATTCTTAGACAAATCATTAAACATTTCATTAAACATTTCCGATTAGTCTTTTCAATTGTTTAAAAAATTGGAACAATTTAGACATTTTAGTTGACTTACTGAAATGTCTAACAAAATGTTTAATTACTGTAAAATGTTTAATGAATTAGACATTTTAAAATTCACAAAACTGGGTTAATGAAATGACCCCAAACATACATCACTGTTACCAAAGATACTGAACAAAAAAAGTTAAGATGGCGCATAAACAGTAATGAACTGGCCTCCTCAATCTAAATCGGATCTAAACCCGATTGAAATTATGTGGGATGCACTTGACAGAGGAAAAAATCGTGAGGTCCAACTATAGTAACTCTACTCGACTTCGGAAACATTTGAAAAAAGAATAGAATAAACTGACACCGGAGTATTTGGAAAAATTGCTGAAACGAATGTCCAAAATATGCAAAACTGTGATAAAGCAGAAAGGAGGATTGGGGGGGGGGGGGGATACGCCAGGGTAAAAAACTTATTACAGTATCGAAGAGCAAAAATGCGAAATAATTTCAATTCAAATGTGCATCGTACTGTATAAACACTGTTACTTTTTATTTTTATTTACGACAGTAAACCTAACAAATACCACCACAGTTTTATTTTTCCTGTTGTGACACCATAATTTTGACATATATATATATATTATATATCCTCGTTGCAATTCCGTGCGTTGGTCTCTCTTCACACGAAAGTCAAGCTGGTGGCCCCGCCTCTAGGCCTGGCTTAGTGGAGGAGCGAGTGATATATATATATATATATATATATATATATATATATACACACACCTTCATTTCAACCTTTGAAGTGTTCCGTGCGATGATTCCTCCTCTCTCAAAAACTAATGCGAACCATTGCTCTAAGTCTTGTATTATTATTACCAGCTTCATCTGGATTCGAACTTCTGACCTCAGTGTCTTTATTTCGCTTATATACATATACAGTATATATATATATATAAAATTAAAAACAGTGTGCCGGTAATTTTGGGTCTATATATGGTGACGTTAAGTTAAAACATAGCGTGAAGCGAGTAAAAGCACATCCCAAGAGTCTATAATGAAACGCGCAAATAGAGTGTACATTAGAGCCGGATAATCATCTCATTTTTCAGTTTTATTCTTAAACCCTTTTTCACAAAATCTTTCACAATTTGTAGACACGTAACCGGAATGTCAGTATTTGTTTTCAGATGTTCTTCCATTTGTTATGTTCCATTTGTTTGTATGTGTGTATGTATGCATTTTTTTTATGCAGGAAGAGGAGCCAAAGGCGAATACGCAAAAGTGTCCCCCCCGCAATAGAAGGAAAGAGAGCCAAAATCAAGGTCTAGAGATTTGGAGATGCCTAAACACTCTGCGTTTGAAAGATTGGAGGTCATAGATGAAAGACAGGGGGAAAGATGGATTGAGGAATGTAGTGATTTTTAAAAACGCCTTTTTTGTTCTATGCTTCGCTTTCTTTTCATTATTTGCCTTTTCTTACTATTATCACTCGTTTTACTGCGCTTTACTCTTTACGGACGCGGGCAGACGAGTAGCCGGATAGCGTGGCCTCCCTTAAGATTTTGAATAGCGAAGGAATCGGGGATAAATTACACACTATTATTACTAGTTATGGATTTTTATTTACGCCAAAACAGTTTGAACAAATGAGGTAAAGCGAGTGCGGACCCATCGTTAACATTTTATCGTGGAGAGAAAGAGACAATTAAATATTTTAAATACACAATAACATACTAATAATGAATACCTAACAAGGACGCCCACCCGCCTAGGCTCATTTCGGGTGTTGCCGGCTAGTACTTTATATTTTTAATTTCATACAAAACATTATTAAATCTTTATTTACGTAGAGTACAAACCATAATTAAATTTCTTATTAAACATTATTATCTTCTTTATTAAACAAAACATTATTAAATTCTTATAAACAAAACATTAAATTCTTATTAAACATTATTATTTTCTTTATTAAAAAAATACCAATACACGACAGGAAGATTGTTCTAGAGTTGGCCGATTGAATAGATGAAGGATTGAAAATACCGATTAACCTTTGCGTTAGAGAGTTAGATAGAAAAAGGAATGAGAAAGTGTCGAAAGTCTGGTGCTACGTGCTCTCCTTAAAGGAAGAGGCATGCAGTTAGAGAGTTCAGAACAGCAGTGTCCGTTATAATAGCGATAATAAAGAGAGAGTGACTGACGCAAAATCGCTGCGAAGAAAGAGGGATTGAAGACAGTCAGTAAGAGGCGGGAAATTGATGCGACGAAAAACTTTTGATTCCACCCGATCAAGTACGGCTGTGTGGGTTGAGTCACCCCATACATGAGAAGCATACTCCACACATTGGCGAACAAGACCCCTGTACAGAGACAGCAATTGAGTGGGGGTGAAAAAACTGCGGAAGTTGTACAACACATTAACCTCTAACCTAACCATCTAAGCACCTAACGTTGCCAGAAGTGGGGACATTTATTATCCCCTCCACAGGGGACTCCGAGGCTCTTGAAGTTGATGCCATTTTTTTCTAAATTTTGAGATTATGTAGTGCGTAAGATGCATGTATATGTAGTGATGAAAAGGGAGAGAAGGGAATTTTTGAGAGCATGCTGGACTGCTCACAAGGTAGATGAGACACTGAAAAGTATCAGCTAAGGAGAGTGACAGGGGAAACGGGAGTTCCAGCACTCCCTATCTTCTGTCTAACGTCCCCCGCGGAGTACTTCCCTCGTTCCTGGTATGTACTTACAATTTCGGTAAAATGTTCAACTACAAACATAACCATTTTTAGAAAGTATAAAAAAATTTACTAATTAGTGATATCCTGTTTTTATTTTGATATTTTTAGGTATTTTGTGTTTCTTTCCCAACTTATCTACCTATCTATCTATCTGTCTATGTCCTTTTATAACACGCTCCTGTTAACTCTCTGAAGTAAATGCCATATTCGTTTTTAAATTAAACTGTCTTTCAGCAAACGAGGTTTTGAAAAACCATATATATATATATATACATATATATATATATATAATATATATATATATTATAAAAAGAAAGACGAAAGCGACAGCAAACATCATTTTATTCTTAGGAACATTTCGTAATTATTCTTTCTATCTTCATTACTGGTAAACATTATTTATTTACATTAAAAATAGGTTTTAAAATTTAAAAAAAATATAAAATGAAGGATTGGAAAAACCTGGAAAATCCAGGAAAACTCACTGATACGTTGAATTTTTATACATTGTTTTAAATTTTTATTATTTTAACTTTTTATTAAAATTTTAATTTTTTTATTGCGTGACATTGTAAATATTCATCTATCTTTTACAGCCTTGATTATAATTTTTTTAAATTTTGTTAAACTTAATTCTAATGTGAGTAAATAACGTTTTTCAGCAATGAAGATAGAAGTTCTGTCTGTCTGTCTGTCTGTCTGTCTGTCTGTCTGTCTCTCTCTCTCTCTCTCCCATATATATATATATATATATATAAGATTATAACAAGTAGTTTTCATTTTATGACCATCCTTAAATTGTCTGACATTTTTTAATTTCCTTCTCATACACATAAAAATAGAACAAAGTAGAGAGAGAGAGAGAGAGAGAGAAAATAGAATTGTCATACGGCTCTTTAGAAACTCAGGACATGAACTAAAATTTTTATGCTTATATTTTAATTTAAAACGTCAATAAACGTAAATTTGAATGAGTTAGACGCGTTCTATGACAGAACACACTTTCTTTTATCTTTTAAATCATATATTCACAGTGAGAATCAACTATCTTGGCTACTTTTCATTTAACTTCAGTGTTCTCACCACTCAACATAAATAAAGAACTGATATATATATATATATTATATATATATATATATATATATATATATATAATATATATATATATATATATATATACACACACACACACACACACACAATGTGAAAGAGCAATTATCTATTTAATAATCAGCATATATATTTGACTAAACATATCTACGGAATTTAGCGATGCCACTGGATTACTACTGGTTTGGCACCATGCGTATAGTGTAATGTTTTAATGAAAAATATGTGGCACAACGGGCGTGAAGAATGTTGTATAGAGTTGGTGGGTGAATGTTTGTCATGTAAATTAGAAGATATGAGTGCAGTTCTAATTGTTTAAAGTTTATTAACTAATATATAAAATGTAATATATAATATATATATATATATATATATATACACACACACACCTTTGGGTTGACCTTTGGTTAGCTTCCGCACGAATTCTTCATTCTGACGGAGGTCAAGCTTGTCAGTCCACGTTAGACACAGTTTAACGGGGGAATCCGAACCACGCCCAACCAGCAGCCCAGCGTTTAAACCACTAGACCTCCCAGGGTAACCATTTATCTACCAACCACTTTCTTTATTGTGTGGAACGATGAACAGCTGGGTTTTGCTGCGCGCCGGCTGCCGTCACATCGAACCTGGGGCGGATGGATTTCTAGTGAGCGACGCTAACCACTACACACGAGGCGCATTCATATATATATATATATATATATATATATATATAATATATATATATATATATATATATATAGTATGTACACACACACACACACACACACACATATATATATGTACAATTTCTCTGCATATTTATGAAAGTCATTCCGCAAAGAACGTTCCTCTTCCCAGAGTAAATTCATGTCTATTTAGAGAAAAAATTTAACCATCAACAAAGAATAATGACATTTCCACATTGCAATTTTTTAGTTTGCACTCCTCATAGGAGGAGATTGTCGACACCAATCGACTAGGAAAGTACTCCGGGGGTGGGGGGGGGGGCGGGGAGACGTTAGGCACGAGATAGGGAGTGCTGGAACTCCCGTTTCTGCTGTCACTGTCCACATTAGCTGATCTTCTTTCGTGTCTCAGCTACCGCGTGAGCAGCCCAGCATGCTCTCAAATACACGCGTCTCCTTCTTATATAGAGGGCACGTTTTTGCGGGCACTCGCCGTTGCCTCTTCCTTACTAGGTAAATAGAAGGGAATATATATATATATATACCTCATGAACCTTATGTTGTTTTAGTGCGTTGGTCTTTCTTCACACGGAGGTCAAGCTGATATATATATATATATATATATAAGCTTAATACTGAGAAATGTCAGCTGTTACGGAACGGAAAAAGAGAGGACCTAAAATCCATGGGATATTACACCCAAAATGGACAGGAAATTCAGAGAAATTCTAAAGCAAAAGACTTAGGGGTTGTAATGACTGATGATGCGAAATTTGAAACACAAAATAAGATGCAGTAAACAGAGCAAAGAGAGTAACTGGGCAGATACTGAGAACCTTTAAACGAAGGGATACGAATATAATGATTCCTCTACTGAAAACACTGATCATACCCAAATTTGAATACTGCTCGGCCCTAACATCCCCATATAAAAAAGACATTAGACAACTAGAAGGGATTCAGAGAAGCTTCACAGCCAAGATCAAGGGGTGCAAAGAACTAAATTACTGGGAAAGGTTACGCGAATTAAAACTATAAGGGCCGCTCAATATATTTTGCCCCATTTTTTTTTTTCTTTCCAAGTTTCATTGTAAGATCCAGATATTTTGTACAAAAGTAGTTACATACCTTATTTACAAGTTTTTATTTTTCCACATAGTCTCCATCCTTTTCTACGGCTTTCCTCCACCTCGAAACAAGGACCTTTATTCCTTGTTGGTAAAAGTCTACTGGGTTCCGCTGGAGCCACCTCTTAACCTCAAACAACCCCATCGTCACTGATACTTTCTTCCACGAATAGCATCTTTCATTGGCCCAAACAAATGGAAGTCTGAAGGTGCCAGATCCGGGCTGTATGGAGGGTGGGGTAACACAATCAAGCGCATTTTTTTGATGGCTTCTCTTGTTTGCAAACTGTTGTGTGGTCTTGCGTCATCGTGCAAAAGAAGGACGTCTTCCACTTTTCTCTCCGGTCGAACTCGCTTTATATATTTCTGGAGTCTCTGTAGGGTAGCAATATATGCCTCTGAGTTGAGTGTTTGTCCTTTCTTCATAATTTCCACCAGAATCACCCCTTTCATGTCCCAGAAGATGGTGGCCATAACCTTTCCTGCAGAGGGAGCCATTTTGAACTTTTCCTTGCGTGGGGAGTCTGCGTGATGCCATTCCATGGATTGGCGTTTTGTTTCAGGTTGAAAGTGTTATATCCAAGTCTCATCCCTTGTCACAATTCGTGAAAGGAAGTAATCCCCTTCTGTCTCGTATCAAACCAACGATTCAGAAGCAATTTCTTTTCTTTGGGTTTTGTGATCTTCAGTCATTTCGCTAGGAACAAACCGTGAATACACTTTTGAGTATCCCAGTTGCTGAATTATCGTATTCACACTTCCTTCACTAATTCCTAGCTCCAGTGATAGCTCCTTGTATGTGACGCGCCGATTTGATCGAATGATGCTTTTAGTACGTTGCACATTGTGAGATGTTATAGCCGATGCCGGTCGACCGCTGCGTGGCTCATCATCGAGGCTGGCTGGCTCTCCCTCTCTCCGATAATCTCACACGTTTAGACCAGCGTCCAACTGTGCTTCGATTAACAACAGCGCCTCCGTAAACGTTTTCTAGACGTTTGTGAATATTTCCAACTGTTTCCTTCTCTGCGGTTAAGAACTCGATAACAGCTCTCTGTTTACGACGCACATCACTGTCAGACGCCATTTTCGAAACTGCGTTAACCATCAGTTTTATACAAGGGCGTTTAAAAGCGGTTTTATACAAGAATGGGAGGTTCAAACTGGAAAAATCTGATTATGTGAAGTGCAGAAAGTTCAAACTTACGGCCCAAAAGACATTTCAGCCCCATGGCCTATTATTTAGCTAAGAAAAAAAGGTGGGGCAAAATATATTAAGTGTCCTTAGTATATTCAATGGAAAGGAGGATAGAGAGATACACCATTATTTAAACTTGGAAAATAATAGAGAAACTAGTCCCTAATCTTACTCTAAACCCTGTAACTCCACAAACAACAGTGGAACGTAGAAAACGAAGACTGTGTCGTGTTCCCAAATTAAAGGCTAGACAGGGAACATCCTTAACCCTGAAAGAAAATAGTTTTGCTGTGAGAGGACCAAAACTGTTTAATCAGCTGCGCAAAGACCTAAGGAACACGAGTGAGGTTCAGGCTATGTGAGGTGGAGAGTACAAGAAACCAACTCACTACTTCACCAGGCCAACTCGAGAGGAGGGGCGACAAGCTTGACCTTCGTGAAATGAGGACTCATCGCGCGGAAGAGTTGAAAGGTTGGAAGATATATATATATATATAATATATATATATATATATATATATATATATATATATATATATATAATATATATATATATATATATATAAGAAGTTCACATTAATATAATATTTATTATATCTACATTTCAGTTACTGGATTTTTAAAAAAAAATCTTGCGACACACCAGCACACTGTAGAAAAGGAATTAATTATAATAAATAATAATAATAATAATAAAAGGTAGATTTTAGTTCCTTTTTTGTAAATGAATCTTAATCGAAATTTGTACAAAATAATCCATTATTTGCGCACACCTCTTTTTAACTCTTTTTTTTTATTTATCTTTTCTTCTCTTTTTTCTCTTGTCAAGACAATAATTAAGTAAATTAAAAAAAATCAAGCCGAGTTTCATGCAAGAACTCCACAAAGAAAGGATAATCCATCCGTAAGAACCTAGCGCCATATTTGGACTAATGAGTTCGTTTTGTATTGTAAAAAGTTGTTTCAATTGAAGGGCTTAAATTTCAATGAAAAAAACAACAAAAAGAATATAAATGTGACTCATGCAATTAACTGTTCAATCAATTACATTTTTACTAAAAGACATTATCAGATGGATTGGTTTAACATTCGTTGTGTATAAATTAGCGTTCGCTGTATAATTTAAAAAGAAAAAGGGTTCGTGCTTTTAATTAGTAACCTTGGGGCATTCTTTAATTTTAGATTCTTCAATGAAATAATTCATTTTATTTAATTCATATGTAGAAAATTCTCGTTTACAAAATGCTCCTAAACACTTGATGAATAATATCTAGAGTAATTTGGAAACTGAACTATAGAGGAAAATGTTATTGACACGCACACACACACACACACACACACACATATTTAGAGTAACACGATAAAAAAGGTTTTTAAAGGCTATTAAATGCTTTCCGGATGTTGCCTACATTAAAAATATACTCCAAATATAAATTATTATATATGTTACACGGAATCTGTGTAACTAGGGATTTCATGTAAGGTTAAGTCGTGATATTTTCGTTAGTTTTAACGAAAATACCACGACTTAACCAATCGTCCAGGGCGTACGGTTGACCTAACGGGCATTCAATAATTTTTTTGTATGGTATGTTTAAAGAAAATATCACGACTTAACCTTACAAGAAATCCCTGAACATTTTAGAGATTTCATGAAATCCCTTCTTACACAGATTCCCTGTAACATATATAGCCTACATATAGTAAATACGAAAAAAAAAAAATTTATATATAAAATAACTTATAAGTTATAACTGCAAATTCCTCCTACATTTTCGTCGGTGGTCGTTGAAGTTGCATTCGCGCCTACATGTTACATCTTTTGTTTTTTCAAATTTTTAATCACTTACGCTTGCATAAAAGTACGTAGACTCAGAGGTATCATTAAAATATGTAGAGAATGCGCTTTTTTATCGCATATAACGATTATTTTTTCGAATTTCACCCGCGTTAGGATTTCAATTAAAAATCTCGAAATTAAATTACTACTACTTCATGCTATATCAGAATTTTACATACCCAGTTATCTCTTTTCTTTAATTTTATTTTATTTTAGGTTAGGTTAGGTTAGGTTAGGTAAGGTTAGGTTAACCTAACTTAACCAAACCTAAATTGAACACCCATAAAAATCTCCTACAACGAAGTAGTAGCTATTTGAGTGTAGGAGAAGAAAGCGATACAAAAGATAGCACCGAATAGGAGCGAATGTAACTCTTATATATATATATATATATATATATATATATATATATATATATATATATTATATATATATATATATATATGATGAATAAAACCACGAAGGAAAGGAAACAGTGGTTTTATTCATCAAATATTTTCACGTGTGTTACTTCCGTGAAATAATTTTCATATATATATATACTGTATATATAATTGAAATTAAAATTTAACTTAACGTAAACTTTACTTAAATTAATCTATAACTAAATAGAAACATCAATATTTATTAAAGGTGAGTCAATCATAGAGAAAATTTTTAATATGTTTTTGAAAATTAATTAAATAATAATTTTATTTCGTGATGATGACAAAATTTCCAAACGAAACCAAACTAAATTTCTCAAATTACTTTCAATTTCCATTTTTCCATTTTTAAATAATTAATTTAAAATCCTATATACGGGGCTCCAATAAACCTTAGCCCGCCCGCCCATGGACTAAACCATTAGAGGTACAATAAAACTAAACATACCTTACAAAAGAGAATTTAATCCTGCATTTAATGAGAAACAATTAAAACTTGGTGTTCCCGCCATTGGCTTCCAAGACAGCCTGAATTCGCTTTGGGTAGCTTGCCAAAAGTGACGTGAATAGATCTTGATCGTTACGCAAATTTGCTAAAACAGTTTCAATGTGTTGCGTCATTGTATCCTTCGAAAATCGATTTGCTGCAGGTTTTTGAAACAAGAGACATTCAACCTTGTCCTTTATAACTGATCCAATGTGTTCACAGACTTTCAGGTCAGGAGAATTTCCTGGCCATTCTTCATTTCCAAAGAAATCGATCTCATGGTTCCGCAACAATTGTTGAGTGGCTAATGCCTTAAAGCAAGGGGGCCTTATCGTGCAGAAGTGTGACCTGATCGACGTCCATAACATTGTTTGGGTTTCTTAGAAAAGGAATGACATGCTGGGATAGAATAATATCACGAAAATACTGTCCATCCCAACTCTGACCATTTGGCTTCAGCACCCACATGAGCTTCTTCGCAGTGAACAAAACAAACACACCAACACAGTTTGGACTTTTTAATAATTCGCGATAATGTTCATTGTCATCGATTTCATCTGGTGTTTGGCCCACACTCGATAATTTTGGTAGTTAGGCCGACGTGTTACGTAAAAAAAAATTCATCGGAGACAGCTAAATGCATGAAATCATCCACATCCCAATCTTCAAGATAATGGGAAAACCACATTCTGTCATCGATGTTAAGTTGAGTTTTTCTTGGCTTTGGAAGTTCATGCCAAGGCTTTAAACCTTGCCTATGACGGTACAGTCGAATGATCTCACCACTAACGATCTTTCCTCTCAACACTTCGATCTCTCTAGAAAGTTTAGCACAGCTGTTTTTCCGCTTACGCGTACCGCTTTCAATGATGTCCTTTGTTTCCTGAGAGAGTGACAAATTTGGGCGCCCAGATTTGGTTGTATCCATTTCACATTCATCCAAAGTTTTATTCCAATTTCTTTTGACGAAGTCCTCACTTCTTCGAATTTTTTGGCAACGCATGAACGTGTTATAAAGGTGGCTCCAGCATCACGAGCTTCCCGAAATGTTATTGCTCGTATGTGATCTATCACACGTTGCCTCTCCGAATCACCAATTAATTGAGAAGCCATTATACTGGGTGATCCAGATAAATGGGACCCATAAAAAAAAGCCAAATATTCTTAATATTTAATTCCTTTCATAAAAACTATATATCATTCGAAAGAGTAGAGTTACAAGTTATTATGAAATATTTATTTTTTTAAAATGACTCCTTTCAAATGTGCTCCATTAGTTGACAAGCATTCCAGTGTCTCGCTTGTAAGTTCTGCATCACTTTTGCAAGAGTGTGCGGGGTATGGCCTGTATCTCATTTGTGATGGCGGCCTTCAATTCTTGCAAGGTCGTTGGGTTATTTCTGTAGACCCTACTCTTTAAATATCCCCAGAGATAATAATCTAAGGGAGAAAAATCCGGAGACCTTGCGGGCCATTCAACGTCTCCAAATCTTGAGATTAACTCGCCTGGAAACGTTTGACGCAAAACTGCCATGCAATTCCTCGTGGTATGGCAGGTAGCTCCGTCTTGTTGGAACCAGTGGTTTTCTAGACAAAGATCTCTTAATTTAGGAATAAGGAAATCGGTCAACATTTTTTCGTAGCGATCAAAATTTACAGTGACCGTGTTTCCGGTGGAATCCTCGAAAAAGTACGGCCCTTTGATCTGAGATGCAGTAAGACCACATCAAACAGTTACACGCTGACTATGCAACGGGACTTCGGTAATATTCAATGGATTTTCTGTTGCCCAGAAACGACAATTTTGTTTGTTTACAGTTCCATTCAAGTGAAAATGGCTTCGTCTGACATAATCAAAGTTGCTAGAAAATTGGTGGTGTCATTTACCTTCTGTTGGATCCATTGACAGAATTGTCGTCTTCGTGCGAAATCTCCATCGTTTAGTTGTTGCACTGTTTGAATTTTATATGGAAAGAGCATTAAATTTGCTTGAATATACGGTGTATTGTCCATATCCAACTCCTAACAGAGAGAAGCACTGATGCTTATGTTAGGATTATCCTGTACAATTCATGAGTTCTGTTAATGATCTCGTCTATCCTTGCTGTGCGCACTCTTCCAGTTGGTTTTCTTTTTCCAATGCTGCCAGTTAGGGAAAAATTTCTGACACACCGACGGATTACTTTCTTAGAAGGTGATTTTGACATCTGAAAATTTGTCTTGAAAGATCTTTGAGCTGAAAACTACACTTCTTCCATGCTCATAATATTGCTCAGTTATGAAACGCAGCTGTTCCACAGCCATGCAGTCATCTTGAAAGGGTTAGTTTAACTAACACTTTTATTTTGTTTTGTATCTTATCGTCTTGTATTGTCAAAACCTATACAATCCTGTACAAACTTGTAACTATCCTCTTTCGAATGATGCGTATGATTTTATAAAAGGAGTTATACTTTAAGAGTTACAGGGGTTTCTTTTGGGTCCCATTTCTCTGGATCACCCTTTATTATCACTTTATCAGCTAGAATAATTTTAATACCTGCAATAAATAAAGAATTTTAGATATTTTTATAATCACTAAAAACTATTTCGATATAAATAAATATGTAAGCTGCAAATGGAGGGGGCTAAGGGTTTTTGGAACCCCTCACTATTGAGCTAAAATGTGTCTGTGTGTCTGTCCGCTTTCTTCGGAACCATGCACAGACTAAACGGCACATTGGAAAATTCTGCAACCACCACCAACTGATAGCCCATGAGCTGCCGATGTGCTCTGTCAAGTTTCCCGGTCCTAGGTCACTCCGCGGCCGAGCACGAACTATTTAATGTCTATTACAAGTGAATGTAAGTATTTCGAAAACGATACCCAAGTTGAAGAGCATTGTATAATTACACAATCTTCCAAGGTAGTAGTATGACCGCAAAATGTCCGAGTGCGTATATGCAATTGCAATGTTGATCAATTGTTGCAAGGTGCCAGCCCCCTTCCCCCTGGGGGTAATGGGGGAAGGGTGGGGATAAATGGGGGAAGGGTGAGGATGGGGCTAAATGGGGAGAGGGGGTAGGTTAATAGGGGAGGGTGGGGGTAATGGGGAGAGCAGTTTGGTAGTCCCGATAAAGTATATATAGCAGCGACTGCAAATACTTGACGGTGGTGCCATGCTATTAACTCATTAAAAAACGCGCGTTTGGAAATTAATAGCGAGTTAATAATAGTAATCAAATAACGACGTAAGTCTCCGGTAATGAGTAAAGAGCAATTAATAAATAAAACGTAGGTCTCCCGCGTGCTTAGTTGTGACCTCACCAGCGCAAACCCGCAAAAACATTCTTGAAACTCAGACGACAGGTTCCTGTAACACAAACGTGTACTAAACGAACATATATGTAATTAAGCTACCGATGAAAGTTCTGCAAAAAAAAAGTGTATATATACTGTATATATATATATATATAATATATATATTATACATTCTAACTGCAAACACGCAGTATAATTAACGTAAAGAACGACGCTTGTATAGGAGAATATTCCGCGCAAAATGAGAGAGAACGAAACAAATGAAAAATGAGGTAACCACCCGGGAATCGAACCCTGGATCTTCCGATTGCCGGTCAGATATGATAACCATTACACCACGGGCCTCACTCGATAAAATGCCGTAATTCTTCTACATACGCGCAGAAACCAATGCCCCAAGGGGGCACCTCCCGCATGCCGTACATTATATACATTCTAACTGCAAACACGCAGTATAATTAACGTAAAGAACGACGCTTGTATAGGAGAATATTCCGCGCAAGATGAGAGAGAGAGAACGAAACAAATGAAAATGAAGTAACCACCCGGGAATCGAACCCGGGATCTTCCGATTGCCGGTCAGATATAACCATTACACCACGGGCCTCACTCGATCAAATGCCGTAATTCTTCTATACCGGGTGGTTACCTCATTTTTTCATTTGTTTCGTTCTCTCTCTCTCTCATCTTGCGCGGCATATTCTCCTATACAAGCGTCGTTCTTTACGTTATATATATTTATATATATAAACCTTATCTTTCCGCTATTATCTTTTTTTCCCACGAGGGTGACCACACCCTACTTGATGATCCTTAGCAAAGCAAAATCAACCTTGTTTGACCACGTTTTCTAATAGTGGAATTTCACACCTCTCTAAGAAAAAACAAGACAAGCCACGTGCACTCGCCTTGGTTTAATTAATAAATATAGTAATAAATAAATTCAGTAACTAAAATATATTCGTTTATGAATATATCTTTTTCAAAGACACTTCGACTGAAACCACTTATTCAATTTGTAACACTGGATACTCGATAAAACACGTCTGTTCACAAGGAAAGACAGATCACTTCTCGAGTGCCTATATACACCTTTCTTTTCAAACTTTCAAATGTTCCGTGCGATGATTCCTCATGTCACGAAGGTCAAGTTTGTCACCCCTCCTCTCGAGGTGGCCTGGTGAAATAGAGAGTTGGTTTCTTGTACTTTCCACCTCACATAGCCAGATACGCCCGCCTCATCTGGGATTGTTCTGAACCAGGCGTCTAATCTTCTTTTGAAGATGTCCACCGCAACACCACTCGTGTTCCTTAGTACCTTGGGCAACTGGTTAAACAGGCTTGGTCCTCTCACAATAAAACTATTTTCTTTGAGGGTTGAGGATGTTCCCTGCCTTGCCTTTAATTTGGGAACATGATACAGTTTTCATTTTCTACTTTCCACTGTTGTTTGGGGGGTTATAGGGTTCAGATTAAGATTAGGGGCTAGTTTCTCCATTAAGTGTAAATGATGGTGCATCTCTCTCTTCTTTCTAGTGAATATAGATTTAATCACGTAACCTTTCCTAGTAATTTAGTTCTTTGCACCAATTAGTCTTGGCTGTGAAGCTTCTCTGAATCCCTTCTAGCTGACTTGTGTCTTCTTTTTTATATGGGGATGTTAGTAGGTCCGAGCAGTATTCTAACTTGGGTACGATCAGTGTTTTCATTAGAGGAATCATTATATTCTTATCTCTTCGTTTAAAGGTTCTCAGTATTTGCCCAGTTATTCTCTTTACTCTGTTTACTGCTATCTTATTTTGTGTTTCATATTTCGCGTCATCAGTCATTTCAACTCCTAAATCTTTTGCTTTAGAATTTCTCCAAATTTCCTGTCTATTTGAGATATAGTATCAAGTTGTAACATAAATTCTGCTCAATTAGAAAACGGACGATAGATAATAGAATAACCTCAAGAAAATGTGAAATAGTTTTAGAAATGTTGCAAAATACACGCGGCGACAGGTTCGCACATGTTTTATCACGATACAGAATGATACAGAATGACTTAGGCTAGTGTAGGATTAGGCTAATGAATATTTTCTCTGGTGTTTTTCATACAGTTACAACGCCACCCCTACGATATTACAGTAATTGAAAAAACATGGAGCCCACGAAAGAGCATATTCGACAGTTGATGCTGTATAAGTTCCATAAAGGATCTAACGCTAGTGAATCCGCAAAAAACATTCAAAGAGCTTATGGAAATGATGTGAGCGAATGGATGTGTAGGAGATGGTTTGAGAAGCTCAGAAATGGAGACTTCAGTCTGAAAGATTATCAACGAACAGTGCGACCAAATGAATTAGATGAAGAGTTGCTGAAAGCAACAGTGGAGAAAAACCCAACGGTAACTGTAAGAGAACTTGGCTTGCAACTTGACGTTAGCCATATGAACATTCGTCGTCATTTGAAACGGTTAGGAAAAGTAGTGAAGGTTGGAAAATGGGCTCCGTATGATTTGTCACAAGCGAATCTTCAACATCGAATCGATATTTGCACATCACTGCATTCTCAGCAACTGCAGGCACCGTTTTTTAATCGGATCGTCACTGGGGATGAAAAATGGGTCCTCTATAACAATATTAAGCGTTGATATCAGTGGCTTAGCCGTGAAACAAAGACTGAACCTCAGCCAAGGAATGGACCCCATCCAAAGAAAATTTTGCTATGCGTTTGGTGGGATATGCAAGGAATTATTCATTGAAGATGGCATTACAAGAAAAACGTCCTGCATTAATTAATCGCAGAGGTGTTCTATTCCACTAGGATAACGCGCGCCCTCACACTGCTCGAATCACCACTGCTCAATTTGAGGCATTTGGTTGGGAAAAAATGCCTCATCCATCTTATTCTCCGGACATTGCACCTTCAGACTACTATTTTTTCAGAAGTCTGCAACACCACCTAGATGGGCAAAAGTTGCAATCCATGGAAGTTATCGAAAACGAAGTGATCGCTTTTTTTAACTCTAAACCAAGGGATTTCTTCGAACGTGGCATAAAAAGACTTTTCTACAGGTGGGAGGTTATAGAAAAAGAAGGGAATTATACTGATGATTAATTTCTCATTATGTCATTTAATTTTTGTTGTGAATAAACTAAAAATTCGAGCAGAATATATGTTACAACCATATATTCCATTAATTTTATGTCCTCCCTTCTTCCGTACCTTAACCGTTAAAATTTTTCAGTGTTAAACTTCATAGTGTTGTCTTCCGATCACTGTAGATTCTGTTCATATCTGTTTATAGAGATCCTATATCCTTTTGGCTTCTTATTTTTATTGATCTTTGTGTCATCGGCAAAGGATGTTACTGTGCTGTCTCTGGTACTGAGCTGAGGCCCTCTGATTCTGATGAAGATATTCTTATTGAACTCTAATGATTCGCCTCGCTCACTAAGGAAATTTATAATCCATTTCCCTACTTTTCTCTGTTATTCCTATATATTTCAGTTTATATATTATGATTCCATGGTCACAGTTGTCTAAAGCTTTGGCAAAGTCGTGTATATTACATCATAGTTTTCATACTTTCAAGTGCATCAATAATGTTGTTGTTGTTGTTGTTGTTGTCAGGGTGTAGTGGCCAAATTTTAAGGTGCAGGAACTCTAAGAAAATACCGGCATGTTGGTACATAGTTTTAAATTCTGCGATTATTTTCTTGTACCATTACATCAGTTTATCAGGTTACTCCCCAGAATGAGCAAAAAGTTGAATACACGAATTTTATGGTAGTACACCGAGGTGTAAAAAGTAGCTCATCCAATTTTTGCAATTACAAATCATATTTAAAGGGAAAATTTGGCTCCCTATTTCATAAAAATATGCCTTTTAATAACTAAGTAAACCAATAGCGGTGGTGGGTGGCATAGGCATTTTATCTGGAACAATTTCATAGTATTTTGAATCCTTGACCTCAATATTAATTAGTGTTTCACCAGGTTGCAGTGTATTTAAATCAAGAATATAAACAAGTTAAACAACATGCATTGTAACCACTTTACTTACCAAAATTATACTTCATAACAGTTTCCAGCCCTATGAGAGTCTCAGTTTGAGACTCACTGGTCTGGTTAAACAATTTTATAATAATAAAAATAATAATAATATACTTTCACTTAGACTTGGAATATTAAAAATTTGAAATCACAATTAGAAGCCAGTGCTTTCATCTCGTCTGTTTTTGTTCCCAACTTCTAGTATCAAACTAAAAAAAAAAATAAATAAAATTGGATGAATGGAGGTGCGGAGCGGCGTTCCCGTGCGCTCCCGCAATCCCTGGTTGTAGTGTTCTATTAATTGTGATAGGCATGATCCTGACCGTAATCTATGTTGGTTATCACTTAATTTTTTTCTGAGTTTCCAAAAAGTCGTAGATTTTTCTTTGATTATTCTTTCAAATGTTTTAGTGAGATGAGATGTAAACGACACTAGCCTATAGTTTTTGGCCTCGGATCGATCTTCTCCTTTATATATTGGAACTATGCTCGCTCTCTTCAGGATGCCCAGTATTTCTCCCGTGTCTAGTGATCGCTTCCCTATCCAATATAGGGGTTCAGCGATTGCATTCTTGCAGTTTTTGATCAATGTGGCATTCCATTTGTCTGGTCCTGCCGCCGAGTGCGCTTTTAGTTTCCCTATAGCTTGTTGTAATATCATCTGTTAAAGTCGAAGTCTGTTATACTCTCCCCTTGTAGTTTTTTAAAGAACGTGTTTCTATCGCATATCAGTTTGTCAGTTTTTGAGATACTGAAAGATGATTCGTACTGAGCTCTTAATATTTCAGATACTTCTTTTAGATCATCAGATAAAGCATTGTCTTCAGTTGTCAAAGGTCCAATAGTCGTGTGATGATTTTTCGAATATATATATACAGTATATATATTCGAAAAAATCATCACACGCTATTGGGACCTTTGACAACTGAAGACAATGCTTTATCTGAGATCTAAAAGAAGTATCTGAAATATAAGAGCTCAGTACGAATCATCTTTCAGTATCTCAAAAACTGACAAACTGATATGCGATAGAAACACGTTCTTTAAAAAACTACAAGGGGAGAGTATAACAGACTTCGACTTTACGACAGATGATATTACACAAGCTATAGGGAAACTAAAAGCGCACTCGGCGGCAGGACCAGACAAATGGAATGCCACATTGATCAAAAACTGCAAGAATGCAATCGCTGAACCCCTATATTGGATAGGGAAGCGATCACTAGACACGGGAGAAATACTGGGCATCCTGAAGAGAGCGAGCATAGTTCCAATATATAAAGGAGAAGATCGATCCGTGGCCAAAAACTATAGGCTAGTGTCGTTTACATCTCATCTCACTAAAACATTTGAAAGAATAATCAAAGAAAAATCTACGACTTTTTGGAAACTCAGAAAAAATTAAGTGATAACCAACATAGATTACGGTCAGGCAGATCATGCCTATCACAATTAATAGAACACTACAACCAGGGATTGCGGGAGCGCACGGGAACGCCGCTCCCGCACCTCCATTCATCCAAATTTTATTTATTTTTTTTTTAGTTGATACTTAGAAGTTGGGAACAAACAGACGAGATGAAAGCACTGGCTTCTAATTGTGATTTCAAATTTTTAATATTCCAAGTCTAAGTGAAGTATTATTTTATTATTATTATTATTATAAAATTGTTCAACCAGACCAGTGAGTCTCAACTGAGACTCTCATAGGGCTGGAAACTGTTATGAAGTATAATTTTGGTAAGTAAAGTGGTTACAATGCATGTTGTTTAACTTGTTTATATTCTTGATTTAAATACACTGCAACCTGGTGAAACACTAATTAATATTGAGGTCAAGGATTCAAAATACTATGAAATTGTTCCAGATAAAATGCCTATGCCACCCACCACCGCTATTGGGTTACTTAGTTAAAAGGCATATTTTTATTGAAATAGGGAGCCAAATTTTCCCTTTAAATATGATTTGTAATTGCAAAAATTGGATGAGCTACTTTTTACACCTCGGTGTACTACCATAAAATTCGTGTATTCAACTTTTTGCTCATTCTGGGGAGTAACCTGATAAACTGATGTAATGGTACAAGAAAATAATCGCAGAATTTAAAACTATGTACCAACATGCCGGTATTTTCTTAGAGTTCCTGCACCTTAAAATTTGCCACTACACCCCTGAAAACAACAACAACAACAACAACATTATTGATGCACTTGAAAGTAATGAAAACTATGATGTAATATACACAGACTTTGCCAAAGCTTTAGACAACTGTGACCATGGAATCATAATATATAAACTGAAATATATAGGAATAACAGGAAAAGTAGGGAAATGGATATATAATTTCCTTAGTGAGCAGAGGCGAATCATTAGAGTTCAAAAGAATATCTTCATCAGAATCAGAGGGCCTCAGCTCAGTACCAGAGACAGCACAGTAACATCCTTTGCCGATGACACAAAGATCAATAAAAAATAAGAAGCCCAAAGGATATAGGATCTCTATAAACAGATATGAACAGAATCTACAAGTGATCGGAAGACAACACTATGAAGTTTAACACTGAAAAATTTTAACGGTTAAGGTACGGAAGAAGGGAGGACATAAAATTAATGGAATATATGGTTGTAACATATATTCTGCTCGAATTTTTAGTTTATTCACAACAAAAATTAAATGACATAATGAGAAATTAATCATCAGTATAATTCCCTTCTTTTTCTATAACCTCCCACCTGTAGAAAAGTCTTTTTATGCCACGTTCGAAGAAATCCCTTGGTTTAGAGTTAAAAAAAGCGATCACTTCGTTTTCGATAACTTCCATGGATTGCAACTTTTGCCCATCTAGGTGGTGTTGCAGACTTCTGAAAATTATTTCACGAAAGTAACACGTGAAAAATATTTATGATGAATAAAACCTTTTACATAGGTCAGACGGGAAAGGATTTGCACACACGTTTAAAACAGCATCAATATTCCGTTAGAACAGGACAGTCGTCCAGTGCCCTTTTTGTCCATTTGTCAGAGTTATCCCACTGTATTGATTGGAATAATGCTTCAGTTTTATTTCACTCTAGCAACATTGTTAATAGAAATATTCTTGAGTCTGCCATTATCCAACTTACAAATAACTTCAACATAAGCAAAGGTCTTTTTCAACTCGATCCTGTTGTTTTGAATTCCTTCAGAACAGATTTAGATAAGAAGGGTAGAACGCTAAATCTTTGGTAAACTTGTATGCTACTCTAATAACTTTTATTTTTCAATTTATTTTTATATACATCGAACTTAAACAAGAAGGGCAGAGTGCTAAAACCCGGGCAGATTTCCAGTATAAATTTGTATTTTTTTTTTAATTATCAAAACATTGGTTGGAAACAATTCATTTGATCTTGTGCTAAAAATCAGTAGTTTTTCTTACAAATTTGTATGCTCCTCCCACAATCATTTAATGTTTAATTTTTTTTTTATTTCTCCGTTTATTGTGTGTATATATATATATATATGTATATATAATATATATATAGATATATAATTATATATATGTATATATACACATAAACTGAAATATATGGGAATAACAGGAAAAGTAGGGAAATGGATATATAATTTCCTTAGTGAGCGGAGGCAAGTCGTTACAGTACAAGGAGTATCTTCATCAGAATCAGAGGTCCTCAGCTCAGTACCACAAGGAATAGTATTAGCTCCACTACTCATAATCATGCTAACTGACAGAGATGAGGACGTTACCAGAGACAGCACAGTAACATCCTTTGCGGATGACACAAAGATCAGTAGAAAAATAAGAAACCCAGAAGACATAGGATCTCTACAAACCGACAAACAAAATCTACAAGTGGACTGAAGACAACAATATGAAGTTTAACACCGAGAAATTTCAGCTATTACGTTACGGAAAAAGAGAAGACCTAAAGTGCATGGAATATTATACCCCAAATGGACAGGAAATTCAGAGAAATTGAGCAAAAGATTTAGGGGTTGTAATGACAGATGATGCGAAATTTGAAACACAAAATAAGATAGCAGTAAACAGAGCAAAGAGAATAAAACGGGTCAGATATTGAGAACCTTTAAACGAAGGGATAGGAATGTAATGATTCCTCTACTGAAAACCCTGATCATACCCAAATTAGAATACTGCTCGGTCCTAACTTCCCCATATAAAAAAGAAGACATTAGACAGCAGGAGGGGATCCAAAGAAACTTCACAGCCAAGATCAATGGGTGCAAAGAACTAAATTACTGGGAAAGGTTACGAGAAACTAGACCTATATTCACTGGAAAGGAGAAGAGAGAGATACACCATTATTTACACTTGGAAAATAATGAGAAACTAGTCCCTAATCTACTCTGAATCCCATAAACTCCCCAAACAACGATGGAAAGTAGAAGCGGTAGACTGTGTCGTATTCCCAAATTGAAGGCGAGACAGGGAACATCCTTAACCCTGAAAGAAAATAGTTTTGTAGTGAGAGGACCGAAACTGTTTAATCAGTTGCCCAAAGACCTAAGAAACACGAAGGGAGTTGCAGTGGAAATCTTCAAAAGAAGACTAGACGCCTGGCTCAGAACAATCCCCGATGAGCCGGGCGTACCTGGCTATGTGAGGTGGAGAGCGCAAGAATCCAATCACTATCACCAGGCCAACTCGAGAGGAGGGGCGACAAGCTTGACCTTCGCGAAATGAGAAATCATCGCGCGGAACCTTTGTAAGGTTGTAAGGTAAGGTATATATATATATATATATAAACTAATGATGCATGACATGGTAGTACGCTATAAAGTGTGTATTTAAATTGTTCATAAAATAAATGTTTGAATAAGAAGGGCCATATAATTTTATGGTTTTAGACGTAAAATCCACATTTCCTTTAACACTTAACATATGATTCAATAAATGAATGAACATTTTTATCGACTTTAACTTTTTTGTAATATCAGAGTTAAACATTAAAGGAATAGTTACATCATAGAGATGTCTATTTATAAAGAGAGCCCAGATGTTCAGACAAAATGCCATAAATGCCGTTTTTTGCCTATTTTTAGCGTTTACATGAAAAAGTGCCTTTTCCCTCATAAAGTGCTTAATTTACCTTTTTTTCCATTATTTTCTATTATTATTCTATTAGAGTCCTAAAATAGGCCTCTCAGTTTCTGTTATATATTTCAGTTATATATATATATATATATACACTCGTATAGCTATATACATACTGTATATATGATATAACAGAAACTGAGCATGCATAATAGTATTATTTTATATTAGACATTTTTTTAAATTTAAATCCTTGTCATTGTTGTGTAACCAACATTTTCAATACCTACTGTTTTGTTCACTATAATAGCATTGTAATACAAGTATATGCTATTTATACGTGTATAATGGTATTATTCTATATTAAACTTTACAGAACTTTTGGAAATGAAATCATTGTTATTATATGTGGCTAATATTTATATTACCTATTGTTTTGTTCGCTGAGGGTGTTGTAATATGTATGATGGGTATACTGTATAAAGGTTTTATTCTAGATTAAACGTTCTTTGAAAACAAATTTATAAATGCCTTTTTGAGTTTTTTTTTAACTGTCTATTTTGAATGTTTATTTTGCCTATTTGCCTCTTTTTTTAAGGGATTTTAGTGCCTAAATATCCGGGCTCTATTAATAAATATTACATATAAATAAAGAGTACAAACAACTGAATCTGAAATAAAGGAATTTGACAAAAAAATTTATCGAAATTGCTTTTATGTAATTAAAATTAGACAGTTAAATTTTTTTTAGCTTCTACATTTCAATTAAATTAAATTAAAGTGCTTTTCAGAAATAATATATATATATATATATATATATATATATATATATATATATATTATATATATATATATGAGCTTCTTATGTCGAATATGAAACTAAAAAATGTAAGAAAAGCTCAAATAATTACATCTCGGTCCAACACAGAAAAATCAAAAGATTTACAGATAAAGAAAGACTATGAAATAAGGGTGGGAGGAAAATTTGAAGTCCTGATGCAGTTGGAGGGCAGTACAGATGAAATATGGAGTATGGGAGGAGACATACTCAAGGAATAGGCTGAAAATATGCTTGGGAGGAAGAGAAAAGTAAGACAGCAGTGGATGACTGAGGAGGTACTTCAAAAATGCAATGACAGAGCAGAGGCAAAAAGGCAGAAAAATGCATCCCCAACTCCAGTAAACCTAGACGAGCTACAGAATGGGAAATTCCAGATATGTATAAGTACTGTGAAAGAATTGACAAGACATCTGTTACTGGAAACCAGTAACAGATGTAATAGGGAATGAACAAGGAGATAAAACTTCTTTATCAACGGAATTGGAAAGATTACTATGCAGGAGTTTTGACTGGAGATAACATCGAGGTAAATGAAAGAGAATACCCTGAGCTGATAGCAGTTGGTGAAGGAGATCCAACACCTGATATATTGATAGAGGAAACAGGAAAACATTTAGCATCCTTGTCAGATAACAAAGCACCGTGAGTCGATGGTGTGACTGCAGAAATGATGAAGGCTGGGGCAGATTAGCTGCAGAATGGCCTAATAGATTAAACCAACTAATAATGGATGGTGAGAGCACGCCAGTAGATTGGAAACAAGGCATTATAATACCAATGCACAAGAAAGGTGATGCATCACTATGCAGCAACCATAGACCTATAAGTCTTTTACCCCATGCTTACAAGGTTTTGGTTAAAATCACTCAAATCCACACGCAGATGAAAAAGGAGAGAGTATTAGGAAAAGATCAGGCTGGTTTTCGACCGGGAAGAGGAACAACAGACCAAATTTTTAGCTTGAGTCAAGTGGTTGAGATGATGTGGGAACATGGTAAAAGCCTTTATTGTGTCTTCATTGATTTCAAGCAGGCTTTTGAGTCAGTTTGGAGAAATGGTATGATCCAGGTGTTGAAATGTTATGGCTTCGAAGATACAACCGTAGAACTCATAGTGGGGTCATCCGAGGCTGCCCATTATCACCCCATCTTTTCAATTTATTCCTGGAAATAGTAATGACAGAAGCACTTGGCAACTATGAGGGAGGAGAAAATGTAAATAATCTAAGATACGCTGATGATATTGTGTTGATGGCGGAAACAGCAGAGCTGCAACACATAATTAACTTATTAGAAGAAAAGTGCATAAAATACAAACTAAATATAAACTTAAATAAAACAAAAGTCATGAAAATTGGAAGAACAAGAGAAGAATTGTAGTTAGTTTATCATTAGGAAGAATAGAACAAAAAGAGGAGTGTAAGTACTTGGGCGTGTTGTTCACAGAGGATGGTGACATCAACCGAGCGGTGCTAGAGAGAATACAGTTAGGCTATGCAGCAATTAAGAGATTGAGAAAAATATGGAAAGGTCGACACATATCAAGAGACCTAAAAGTAAGATTACACAAATCAATAATCTTACCAACAACTATCTATGGAGCAGAGAGTTGGGTCCTAAAGCTAAAGTAGAAGAGGAAACTATTAGCTTTTGAAATGTATTGCCTTAGGGCTTAGACGAATATGCAATATCAGGTGGTACCATAGGTTAACTAATAAATATGTCAGAGACCTCACACTTCAGCCTTCAATATCGTAGATAAAGTCAATGATGCCCAACGAAGATGGCTCGGTCATGTGGAACGCATGGATGATGACAGACTGCCCAAAAGAATAATGCATGCAAGCGTGCATGGAATAAGACCAAGGGGAAGACCTAGAACTACATGGTTGAGAACAGTAGAGCACGAAAGTCGAGAGCCAAGTTGGCGAGACAGAGTAGAATTGGCGAGAGATCGAAAAGCATGGGAACACTACAGACGCATCAGACGGGACCCAACCTGGAGACCTCCAGATGGGACTTAAATCAAAGTCAAGTCATATGTCGGAAATGTGATGGCTCGGTATGTCGGTCCTTTGCATCGACACCAGAAGTGTACAGTATACCGCTTACTTACAGGTCTTTCTCCCATACAATGTACTGCGAAAAACGTACTATATAATATATATATATATATATATATATATATATATATTTCTTTGGGGTATGACGACTTCTCACTCAAAAAAATTTTAAATCCCAAAGTAACTTATTTGTACTCTGCAGAAATCGTTTTTTAAAACAATAAACGACAACTTATTCATGAACGATAAATATATGTGGATTTACATATACTGTATACTTATATAATTTATATATTTATATAATTCTTAATGCCTTTCCTCTTACAAAAACAAACAACAACAAAAACAACAACAACAATTTTAAATTATATTGATTGATCACACAAACAACACAAACACAGGAAAAAATTTAATGTTTTTTTTCTCTTACAAACAACCCAAAGGGAAAAATATAAAAAATTCGTTTCTTCTTTGTTTTTTTTTTAAACAAATACGTTAACTCGGATAAATTTCTTTTTTTCTTTTTTTTTTTACGACTTGACTTAGTGTCGTTAATACGAATTTCTTCTCGACACCTTTTACCGTTTTATTTATTTATTTCTTTATTTATTTTTATCACTACTTCGACATTATATACTAAAATGTTAATCTTACTTGTAAAAAAAAAACGTCTCGAGGTTTACTTTAATTACCGACCAAAAATCGCTGCTTACTTTTCTTTGTTTTCGGAGTCTAAAAATCCCTGCGTCCCAATCCGTGTGTTTCGGACGGCGTTTTCAATTTCGAAATTATGTTGTACGGAATCGAATGTGTTCAGAATCACTGCGTCCGAACGAAATCCGAAATTCAAAATTTTTTCCAGACGATTCGTTGTCTGGACGTTATCTAGTACGTTGTACCAATGCTGTGCGTCGCATGTCATATTTTTTACAGAAATTAAAATTAAAATATCAGTGGGAAGTCCCTGTATCTATTCTCGTGTACTTGTCCCTTATGGAGAAAGAAGGTGTTTCGTGGGTGATGACGGCGAAGTCAAGTCTCCCACTTTAGAGATGTTTATGAGGCAAGTGATCAAAAATGAGTTGCCCGATGGTTGATCGTGCTATATGGGACACAAAACAACCAGAAACGTCTCTCTAAAGTAGGGAAGGACTACATATAGGAGTAAATGTTTAAACGAACTACTGCAAGGTTACATTATAATACTATTTTCAAAATACTGTACTTGTTTAATCGATACTTAAATTATGTTATATGTGAAAACAGTCTTAAGCCCCAAGTGTATTCAGAACTTTGTCCAGCCTATTCTTAAGCATATTTACACTTTGGCTTGAAACAACCTCCGAGGGAAGTTGGCTCCAGATATTAACTATTTTATAGGAGAAGAAATTACCACAGATGGAGGTATTAAAGGTTTTTAGTTCCAATTTAAAACTTGTCGATTTATTTATTTATTTATTGTTATCGGATTGCTATTAAATAAGAATAATTTCTGTCTGTTCCATTGAGCATCTTGAAAACTTGAATAAGCTGACCGCGAAACTTCCTGGTTTCTAAGGTAAACAGATTTAAGCCTTTTAATTTAGTTTACTAGTCTCATTGACGGGATCAATTTTGTGGCCTTTGCTTGTACCCTTTCCAACTTTTCTATGTATATCATTCCTAAGGGACGGAGACGAAAACTGTACACAATACTCGAATTGAATTGTAAAAAGACATTACAATCGCCTTGTTTCTAAATTAGAACTCTCTTTTAGTATAACCCAGTATTTTTAAGGCCCTCTTTTCGAATTCTGCACAATGCTTTGATGGTTTGAAATCATTACTGATAAAAAGTCCTAAGTCTTTCTCTAGATCAGTCTCAGTCAAGTTCCTCTCCAACATAGAGTAATCGGTCTTCGGGTTCTTGTAACCTATATATATTACATTACATTTGTTCAAGTTGAATGGCAGCTGCCAAGTACCAGACCATTCGCCCAACCTATCAAGATCATTTTGAAGCGTTCTTAGGCCCTCCTTATTCCCTACATTATTTCCTATTTCGGTATCGTCTGCAAATTTAGAAACTGTTCTTAGGAGACCAAAGTCTATATCGTGAATAATAATAAAAAGTAAAGGACCCAGAATGGAGCTCTATAGAATCCCTCTGGTGACGGAGGCCCACTCCGAAGCCACTCCATTCATTACCATTTTCTACCTTCTATTTATTAACCACTCTTCAATCCAGTTGGAAACGAGTCCGGTAATTCCTAGTCCTCTAACTTTCGTCATCAAGCTCGAGAGAGAGAGAGAGAGAGAGAGAGAGAAGAGAGAGAGAGAGAGAGAGAAGAGAGAGAGAGAGATACAAGGAGTTACAAGGAATACTAGTACCTCAAAAGGCCTTGCGGCCCATACCGAGGAGGTACCAATGGCAACGGATGCCAGGGAAAAATTCATACACCCTCAAATAGTGTGCAAGATTCGGTCTAACCTTTACTTGAACAGATCCACAAAAGAACTGTTCACAACTTCTGAAGGTAGCCTGTTCCACGTGTCACAGATCTTATACGTAAAGTAATTCCCACACACACTAGTCCTAAACCGTTTCAAATCCAACTTCCAACCATTGTTGCGAGTTGGGTTATCATTTAAACTAAACATGCTTCTAAAATCGACATTGTTGAACCCGCGTAAGAACTTGAAAACCTCGATGAGTTGACCGCGCAGCCTCCAAGGTTCCAGCGAAAACAAATTCAGGGCGCGTAACCGTCGATTGCCGCCCATATGCCTAACGGAAGGGATTAACTTCGTGGCCTTCACGTGCACTCGCTCCAGCCTCTCAATATCTTTCCTGAGGGTGGGCGACCAGAACTGCACAGCATACTCCAGGTGCGGCCGAACCAGAGAAATGTATACAGAGAGCACAATCTCCTTGTTCCGAAATCGAATTTGCCTCCGCATATAATCCAACAACTTCTGGGCTTTCTTTTCCACCTCTACGCACTGTTTGGTAAACTTCAGGTCGCTGCTAATTAGCACACCCAAGTCCTTTTCCAAATCAGTGGCCTCGATATTACTCCCCAACATGGAGTAGTCCGACTTGGAATTGGCGTAGCCAATGTGCATCACCTTGCATTTACCCAAGTTAAATGGCATTTGCCATTTTTCGAACCACTCTCCTATCCTACGTAGGTCCGCACGCAGTTGCTCGATCAAAAAACGAGGCACCTCCCAGGAATCGAACCCGGGATCATCCAATTGCCGGTTGGACATGCTAACCACTACACCAAGGTCCCAAGAGAGAGAGAGAGAGAGAGAGAGAGAGAAGAGAGAGAGAGAGAGAGGAGAGAGAGAGAGAGAGAGATATCGCCAATAGTGCGTCCCTTGCGGAACCCACATTGATGATCTGAAAAAAAGATTATGAGTAGAGAGATGTTTAAGAATCTTTGTTAAGAATAGATTAAAAAACTTTAGAAAGGGCAGAAACAAAGGCAGATAAACAATAGTTGGAGGGTTGACAGCGATCATCCTTCTTTTGGACAGGCTGAATGAAAGCGAACTTCCAGCAGGAAGAAAAAGTACCAGATGAGAGACAAAGACGAAACAGTTTGCCTAGGCAGGGTGTCAGCACAGAAGCACAGTTAATGGGAATAACAGGAGCGACCCCATCAGGACCGCACGCCTTCCTATAGAGTTGAGTCCAAATAGGATATCTTTGGAAGGGATTCTAATTTCAGCCAAATAAAGTCAGAGGGAGGAGGAAATGGAAGAACAGCAACGGAATCATCCAGGGTTGATTTGCAGGCGAAGGTCTGAAGAAGAGTTGAGCTTTATCAGGAGAAGAGACGGCAACTGAGCCGTCGGAATGAAAAAGAGGAGGGAAAGAAGAAGTAAAGTTGTCGGAGAGGTTTCTGGCTAGGTGTGAGAAAAAAGAGAAGAATTAGAATTAGATAGGTTTTCACATTTTTTCTGATGAAGAAATATTTGGCGAATTGAGGAACAGATTTTACACGATTCCGTACAGAAATATAAGAGGAATGAGAGTCAGGAATTGGATGGCAACGGTACCTTCTAAAAGCCTCCTCTCTGTTGCGGATAGCTTTATAACGAGCAAAGTTAAACTAAGGTTTTTTTCATTTGTTGTAGGAAAGGAATATGGAATGTACGCCTCCATGCCCGAGAGAATCACCTCCGTGATGCGATCAGAGCACTCGGAGGGGCCTCGAACACGGAAACAGTCATATATACAGTATATATATATATATATATATATATATATATATATATATATATATATATATATATAAGAGTGGAGAGAAGGAAAGCGAGAGAACACTGAAGGAAGAGCAAAAGACAAGTTTATTGCACTCAACGATGAAGATAAGTAAATATTAATGAAAAAAAAAAGTTTGATACACCGTTGATGATGTCCGGCGGTCGTTTGTGTCGCTGGCAGGAAAGCAGATACCAATTTAACACCATGACTGGTCGATTCCGGTGACAAATGAAGCGCTGGAAGACACTTAAACAGAACCAGATCATTCGTCCTCGTTCTGCGTAGACGTGGGAGGCCTAAAGTGCATACAACATGGCCACTTTCGGAAAGTTTCACGCACGTCACGTGACACAGTTATATCGATACCCACTCCCACCTCATATACTGAAGAAATCTTAAAAACTTACTGATATAATTTTTATAATCTTTATATTTTGTACGTACTTCTACTACTCCGCTTAAAAAAAGAGCTTTTGAAAGGCTTTAGTTGGTTCTTCCTCAATGGTAGGCGAGTCGGGGAAAAAAGGTGAGTTGGCATCAAATCGGGTGTGTATAAAAATGGAGAAAGATACCTTTTTGGGCTACTAATTACGATGAAGATTGTTTAGTCATCCAGTCCCTCCCTGATTATTCAACCTAGCACACAAAACTAAATCACTGTCGAGCACTTCCTATTCACGTATAATCCCGGATTATTGTCTTCGCATACCTCTTAAAGGATGGCGAGAAAACGAAGTATACAATGGCACTTCGCATCTACATATAGCGGCGATTCACAAGTGACAATGGAGGGCACAAAATAACCCTGTGTGCAAACGTTTTTAGGCCAACCAGCGGGTGGTAAATTAACTTGCCTCGATCAAAGATAGGCCATTAAAATTGATAAATTGAAAAAAACGTCTGACAAATACGTGTTCAGAAGTTGATCAGATACGGGATATAGGAAATATTAAAGGCAACAAATTTAACCTTTATTCACTAGTAACTGGTGTCTGGTGTTAGACGTAGATTAAGGCCCTTGTTTGATGGCACACTTCATTTATACAAGTCCATTGAGTAATGGGGCTGACATTTTGATTCCCGAGATGTATGGTTCGTTCATCTGAACTCAATATATATTGATACAACTAAGAAACAATGCAATAAAAAAAAAAACTGGCAAATATTAAATCACACACACACACACACATATATATATATATATATATGTGTGTGCACACACACACACACACACACATATATTATATATATATATATATATATATATATATATATATATATATATGCATTTAACTGCAATGACCACGCAGTATATAAATGAATAGAAACGACGTAAATAAGGAGCGTCTCTGCACACGGGGAAGAGAAATAACGAATAAATGAAAAATGAGGCGAACCGCCCGGGAATCGAACCCAGGGCCTTCCAAATGCGCATCCAACCGGCAATTGGAAGGCCCTGGGTTCGATTCCCGGGCGGTTCGCCTCATTTTTCATTTATTCGTTATTTCTCTTCCCCGTGTGCAGAGACGCTCCTTATTTACGTCGTTTCTATTCATATATATATATATATATATATACACTGTATATTACAATTTCTCATAAGTAAAATTGCAATAACATTTAATAAAAATTGTTTCGTATTTTAATATGATAAAAACCTTACAATTAAAAACGATTTGGATTTCACGAAATCACACGAATTTATTGTATAATTTAATCAAGCTTTTAAAAGATTGGAAATTAATTAAAAACTAAAATTAACTCGAGTTGTAAATTGATTTTTCATTTTACGTTGTTTTTAAATGTACAAACTAGAAACAAATATCTGATCAACTTATATATTTATAAAACACTACTTTTTTATATATTATTCCGCGAGTTAGTTGGGGATATATATATATATATATATATATATATATATATATATATATATATATATTATAATAATAATAAAGATCATTAATTGATCTTTTCTGCTCGTCTGCAAGCCAATTTACTTCATAAGAGATAAAAGAATTTAATGAGGTAAAACTATCGATCTAGGAGGGCCGTCGGCCACTAAATTCCTATCTCCAGGATTTCGGCTCCCGGTTATCATAAACTACTAACGAAAGAGAGAGAGAGAGAGAGAGAGAGACTTCATTTTGTTTAAATACCAATTACGTTGACATGGCAACGAGCATTTGACATTATCGTAATGAAATTTAGTATGGATTTAATTATTAGTTTAAAACAGTAAAGAAAATGGGCTCAGATTTTCCTTTTTGTGTGTGAATTACTTACTTCATATATATATATATATATATATATATATATATATATACACACACACACACACAGGGTGTCCCATAAGTCTGGTCACATAGGAAAATTTATTTTAAATTAAATTACAAAAGTAATGCATTAGAACTAAAAAATGTTCAATTTGATGTCTTCTTTTAAACCTTTTTTTTTATTGTTGCAGGTAGAATAACACGCAATGGCTAATATGGAAGTGAGTTACACTCTTGAGGAAAAGGACTCCGGAGGCCTTCCATATATTAGCCATTGCGTGTTATCGTGTTATACTACCCACAACCAAAAAAAGTCCCAAAACAAGACATCAATTTGAACATTTGTTTTAGTTCTGATGTATTATTTTTGTAAATTTAATTTAAAATAAATTTTCCTAAGAGACCGAACTTAGGGGACACTCTGTATAGGCTATATAGAAATTTTCTGTCAATAAAACTTGTCACTTTTATGTAGAGCATCTATAGAGATACGATAAGATAAAATTACTAAATTAAGTAGAGAAAACTATTGAAATGGGCACAGCAAATTAAAGGAAAAAGTCTTTGTTGTATTCATACAAAGAGAACGAATCATGGGTCGAGTGTTTGCACATCGTTACAGACGCTTGTACAGTTGGTGCTGATGATATATCACCATGTACTCGTGGTCGTGTTAATGAACATTTGGAATGTGGTCAAAGTAGGGGTTAAATAAATCTTAACTATATAAACTGTCTTTCAAGGAACGCTTTTGTGGTACAGATTGTACATATATGTTAAAGTGGTGTTAGTTGAAACTATTATTGCCGAAAAAAAAAATCCGATACCCCGTTCATCTTCCTCAATTTTGACTCAACCCTCAATGCCCAGGTTTGCAGTTGACCCCTCTTATCAAAGGGAAAAAAGAGGACATAAATTCGTTCGACACCACTGACACAAACAAACTACAACTTGAATCACCACGGAAAGTAAAGAAGAAACAGAGAACCAAGTAGTCGTTCCCTGGTGAGACGAGTGTCTTCTATTGAATTTTAAGACAAAATTTAATGGAAATTAATGATTATTTCAAATGAAATTACACATAATGTGTTGTATGTTAATAAGAAAATATAACGTTTGCTGTTTGCCGTTATATATAAACAAAAGTCAGAGTAAATCCAGTAGAAAGAGCGCAAAATAATGGACATTAATTAGAATTAAATAATAACACTGGTCAACAAAGATTTTTCATCAGAGTAAAATTTGTGGTGGCTGGATAGCATTTTTCACGCTGATCCCAAAACTGCATTCAGATTTTTTCTAGCACGTATAGTTTTCAAGATGAAGGCATATATATAACTACACAGATTTAACCATTTTAAATAGGCAAAATACTAATATTTCAACATTTGATTGTGTTTATTTTATTGTGTTTTTTTAGTTTATTCATCTTATTTATTTCATTTATCTTAATTATACATCTTATGTATTTCAGGTGTGAGCTTTTACGTCTAGCAGCATTGTGATTCAGGCAACAACGCCGTGCTTTGTGTGTCAAAAGATCAGTCCAGTCGAAGAACTTGTTGTGTCAAGTTGGTGTACATTTTTTTGGAATTTATAGTTTGCTCAGGTCAGTCAACATGCCTCGACAATGTAAGAATGACCCCGACAAGTTCTGTTTCGTATGCGGCCAGTTGACAACTAAAACACAGCGACGAAGTATTACAACCGACATTAAGAAAATATACAAGCTATACTTTGGTTGCCATCTAGGTGACCAAGATAAACCATGGGCGCCACATCAAATCTGTTCTGGCTGTTCAAATGGATTACGTGATTGGCTTAACAAAAAGAAAGCTTCAATGCCATTTGCCATACCCATGATATGGAGGGAGCCGAGAGATCATCATGAAGACTGTTTTTTGTAGTGTGAACTTAATGGGGTTTTCTGCCAAGAACAAACACCAGATTGTATATCCAAACTTGGATTCAGCACGTAGACCAGTAAAACATGATGAAACATTGCCCATTCCAATTCCCCCAAGTGATAGGCTAGATTCTATCATAGATGACATGGAAAGTGATGAAGGTGCAACTGGCGTTTCCGGACCATCTACAGAACCAGAGTACACTTTTGAAGGTAGATATTTAGAGCCTAAAAAGTTAACCCAAGGACAGTTGAATGATCTTGTTAGAGACTTATCGCTGTCTAAAGAGAAATCAGAGCTTCTCGCCTCAAGACTAAAGGAGAACAATTTGCTTGAGAACAATGTTCGTATTAGTTACTACCGAAAGCGGAATTTTGAATTAACAGCATTCTTTTCAGTAGACGGTCCTCTCTGTTATTGCCATGACATCAATGGACTATTTACAGCCATATCTCAGACGTATGTGGCATCTGAGTGGCGCCTCTTTATTGATTCGTCGCAGAGAAGCCTGAAAGCAGTTCTTTTGCATAATGGTAATATAATGCCATCCATCCCCTTTGCCCATTCCGTCCATCTAAAAGAGACATATGACAATATGGATATACTACTAAAGGCAATCAAATACGACAGTCATCAATGGAATGTTTGTGGAGATCTAAAAGTTATAGGAATGCTTATGGGTATGCAGTCAGGATTCACAAAATTTTGTTGTTTCCTTTGCCTGTGGGACAGTCGCGCCACTATAGAACATTACATCAAAAGTGACTGGCCACTTAGGTATACATGTGTCCCAGGGATAAGCAATGTCCAGTCTGTCCCTTTAGTGGATCCCCAAAAGATCTATATCTGCCACCTCTTCACATTAAACTTGGTTTAATGAAGAATTTTGTTAAAGCAATGGGTAAAGTCAATTCTGAAGGGTTCCAATACCTTTCAAGGAAATTTCCGAAGGTTACTGCAGCAAAATTGAAGGAAGGAATTTTTGTTGGGCCACAAATAAGGGAGGTTTTGAATGACACTGAATTTGAAAAAGTCCTAAGTCCGCTGGAATTGAAGGCTTGGCTGGCGTTCAAATGGATATGTGAAAACTTTCTTGGAAGCAACAAGTCACCTGCGTATAAGGATGGAGTCAAGAACCTCCTTGATGCCTTCAAAGAAATGGAGTGTCGAATGTCGTTAAAAATTCACTTCCTGCATTCCCACTTAGATTTCTTTCCTGTAAACCTTGGTGCAGTGAGTGACGAGCAAGGAGAGCGCTTCCATCAAGATATTCAGATGATGGAGAAGCGCTACCAAGGATATTGGAATGAAAGCATGATGGCGGACCATTGTTGGATGCTGTATCGTGACAATCCAGGCCAAATTTACAAAAGGAAATCACACTCACAGCGCTTTTAATAAAATAATGTATATATTCTTTATTTATAAGTACATTGAATAAGGTATATGATGTATTTGTTGTTTAGCATTCCTCAGTGTGATCTATACATCCATAAATTTTCTCATAGCAATATCAAAAACTTAAAAATATCAAAACCAGTGTATCTATATAACTATACGTGCTAGAAAAAACATAAAACCAGATTCGGAATGAGCGCGAAAAATGCATTAAGAAAAGTGTGATCATGTTTGTGATGAGAAAAAAAAGTTTCATTTTGTTGGCCAGTGTAATTAAGCACAGTGCCCTTCCACCAAAGTGCGATGTACATGGAATCCGATATGAAAATGGTACCTCCTACATACCACTTACCCTAATGGAATTGAGAATTTTATATAAGCATTTTTTTATTAAGAAGGCTATAGCAGCTCCCTGTTAAATTGTAGGTTCCCCTGGAACCATGGTTAAATTATTATTACATATACTGTATATATATTTTTTTTTTCTTCTTCTTCTTGTAAGGAGTGAAGAAGAAATAGACTGGGACTCTCGGGACACATTGTATATATAAAACTGGTGTCAAAGGACTTCTTGGTTAAATTTTGTTGATTCAGTTTAACTATTGTTCAACACTCGTTTTTCAATAAACCAACTTGACAAACCCTAAAATTTTATTTATATAATATCTATCCCATTGAAAAACGTTGAATTCAGACAATTAATTACAGATGGAATCGTGTAAAGCCTTTTCAATCAATTGAAATTCAGCGAATCTTTTTAACCGATATACGAGTTATATATATATATATATATTAGCCACGTAAGTCACCAACTAATATTGTTGGTTACTATTGTGGCTATTATTAAATAGATTGCAGATATAATTAATATGGTTATTAATTTGTTGTTAGGGATCACCAGACTGTTCATACCATTAATCAAGGAAATATACGGGTTTTCACTTTAATTACAATAATAAATTGATTGTCACAATGGATAACAATTACTTAATGTTGAAAAGTTCAAATGGTACAGGAAAATAAAAATTAATAAATTGCAATGTTCAAGTTACAAACAATTGAATCGTGAAAAATAAATGTCAATGATACAAAGAGATAAACTTTGAATACAGTGAAAGACAATGAATTAATTACATGAGAAATGCGCAAGTATTTTGGAGTTGAAATCGTATGAATCTAAACTGTGAAGAAGGCTGACTCGTAAAGGGAGTCTAACGGGGAATAGCTGTTAGACGTTCAGGACGATGACTGAATGTTCTCTCGCAGCGTTTTTAGATCTCCATTTAGACGTTCTTTCTGTGATAAATATTTATTTGACGATTCTACAGCAGGTTTTTTGATTGCCTATAAAAGTTGCTTCTTTGACAGGCAATTATAAGTTGCGGTTGGCTGTACCTTTGTCGTTTTATGATTTTGTCTTCATTTAATGTAGGTCTTCTCGGTTAAAAGAAATCTTTCAATTCGGTATGGAAACTACTTGACATTTGGTAAAATGCTCGCCTAATTATTTTGGTCGCAAAAGCAGTAAGTTCATTAACTTTTTCGAAGAATTGCGTTTCCACTGTTTTCTCGTCCTCGTATGCTTGTTTAACTGGTTGTTTTACGATTGGGGCACAATTATTTTTCTACCAGCTTCAAAGAAAATTGCGTTTATGGGCGTGGAAGATTGTTTTACTGCAGCATGCAGGTAGCTCTCTCTCTCTCTCTCTCTCTCTCTCCATATATATATATATATATATATATATATATATATATGTGTGTGTGTGTGTGTGCGTGTGTGGAAAAAGTTTTCCACAGGAAATAAATTTCGTTAAAATTTAAAAGTATCATTCTGTTTGTATAAATTAAAGTATTAATTCTTTAAAAGATATTATTCTATTCGTATAATTAAAGTATTAATCCGTTAAATTTTTAATATTTGTATAAATTGCTCAATGCCCAGGAGATTTTCTGGCATCCTTTTCGATAAGCCTAACTTATAATCCTCTTCAAAGGTGTCACATCTATAATCTTAAACAGATTCCTAAATTCTAAATGTTCTTTTCAGCTAATATAAATCACATAAAGGAGTTAAGTGAGAACCAACATTATATAAATTCGTTTGCTAATATCATTGTTAATTATTGGGTACAATTTCTAAATTTGCCGATGATACTAAAATTGAGGGTAAACGAATTAGTTTACTAGAATTTACAGCGCGTGTTAATAATTTAATAGAGTGGTCTAATAAGTGACAAATGAAATTTAACGTAGATAACTGTAGAGTCATGGATATAGGTTACCACAACAGTAAATTTAACCACAGTATGGAAATAGTGTGTTAAACGAATCCTCCAAGAAAAAAGATTTAAGTGTCATTGTTACTAAAGATTTAAAATTTTCAAAATAATGATTAGTCGCGAGCAGTGAAGGTCATACAGTATTGGATTTTATCTCTCATATTTTTTTAATGCAAATCTAAAGATATTGTTTTGCTATAATATAAGTTAGGCCTCATTTAGAACATGTTGTACGGTTTTGGTAGAGGATATAGAAAAGGTAGAAGCAGTTCAGGGCCGCGCAACAAAGTTATTCCAACGGTACTTAATACAACATATGAAGATAGACTCAAAACGTTGAATTTGTTTATGCTTGAAACTCAGCGTTTGAGAGGCGAATTAATTCAGGTATTCACAATTTTAAATCGTTCAGATAACGTAAATTATGAGAGTTTTTCTGACTAAGATGATAGGAACTTACGAGAAACAATAATTTCAAAATAAAGGGTAGAAGTTTTAAGACAAACGTTGCAAGGGTTTTTTACACTTAAAAGATAGTTGAGAGGTGGAATAGCCTACCCGCGGGGAGGCGTGGCGTGCACTTCAGTTAATATGTTTAAGAATAATTAATTGGATAGGTATTTTAGTAGCATAAATTTCCACTAAAGGGTGGGTAACTTGAAGACGTGTTTTCAGTTAGTATAGGAAGTAGCCCGATTCTCCTTTTTTCCTTTTGTTTTAAATGTGGTAAGAGGTGCTGGTCGGGTCTGGTTGCAGAGCACTGGGAGTTCTCAGATGATATCCCATTGATAGAGACGGGAAGCTTGATGGGAATTCTCGGGAGTCAAAACCTCTGAGAATAGCTAATTAAGTACAAAGGGTGGCTACTCTTTAGGTACATAGTGTTTATTTATTGAGATAAAAGCAGTGATTTCCCTTAAGATGTAAATGTAGTAGAAGGTGCTGGTCTGGTCTGGTTACAGACCACTGCTTACAACTTACTTACGTATAAGGCTACGATAAAAATTTGAGAAATATAAGGACATATAGGGACACTGAAACTCCACCGTATTGTTTGTGGTGTGCTCTGTCAAGCGTTGGCATATTCGGTCCAGTATTCATCTGAAGTTTACCCTCGGTTCCTAAGGGACAACTTTATTCCTTTTCTACAGGGTTATGGTGTCGAATTTAATGAAGTTTGGTTTCAACAAGATGGCACAAAGCCTCACACAGCGGGTTTTATGTTGAACTTACTGCGGGAGACGTTTGGAAACGGAATACTTTTAAACGGATTCCCCGAAATCCATGGTGGAGGTTTAGCTTGGCCACCCATGTCTCCTGATTCGACTATTTCCTTTGGGAGATACTTTCAAGAGCTTTGAGAGGGCAATCCAACAGAAAGTGTAAATAAACTTCCCACGTTTGACAATGATTATAATAAATGATGCATGTTCTTTAAACACATTTTTTACACTTTATATACGATTGTGATGGTCAGATGAATAATTAATCACCTATATATACTGTATATATGGTGTTCAACGTACGAACGTTCAACGTACGTTCGTGTACGTGACTTATCACCACTGGATGCAACGATGCTGCGTGTTATTACAATCAAGTAAATAGTGGTATAGTTTAATGCCAAAACTAAGAACTTGGTAAATAAGAAGAAAGAAAGCAGAAGCGTAGAAAATATCGTATGCAAATACTACGCGAAAGGAAACTGCAGATATCGGGATGGGCAATGCATATATGCACATCCACATTATGCAAAATGCATTACACAAGTGGATATTGCAAGTTTGATAAGAAATGCATGTTCCACCATCTTACGGTCTGCAACACTTATGAAAGATATGGGAGTTGCAAATACGAAAAAAAATGCCGATACCACCACCCTCAAAAGAACACACCGAGGGAACAGAAAAAACGAACATCAAAGAAGAGTGGAAATTTTTTAGACGCAGCCAACACATTTCAGCTGCTAAATACTCTCCAGCAATTACAAAACCAGCTGACAAATATAAATATAGAAATCCGAGAGCCGGACAGAAGGTACAAACAAAGACACTTCATGCGTTATCGGGACAACAGGTACCGACAAAGATAAAAAGAGGTAAATTCTCGGAGGACCACAAGGCAACGAAACCGGCACCTCCATCGGAAAACAAAGCGGAACCACCTGTATGCGAAAAAGAAAGAGAAAAAATAAAAATAATCCTAGCCAACATACAGGGCCTTAAATCAAACCAGTCCACGAACAAAGTTGCATACCTGAAAGGACTCATGCAAGAAGCCGGAGCAGACTTTGCATGCCTCACGGAAACTCATCTAAAGGACTGCCAGGCGAACTGTGAAAATTGTGAGTCCTGTATTGACAAAAAAGAAATACAAATTGACAACTATAACATCCTCCGAGCCGACAGAACAGTGAGACGTAAAGGAGGATGTGCTATTTACACACGCGAAAGGCACATAGCAGAAATGGTTATAAGTACCTCAAACAACTACGTAGAATGTGTAGCAGCAAAAATTGAAAAATTAAATATGGTACTAATTGTAATGTACAGACCCCCAAACACGCCAACCTCAAAATTTTCAGATTCCATTACAGAGGTAAGAAACTTAGTAAAAGATCTACACTCTCCAACCCCAAATATTTTTCTCTGTGGTGATTTTAATTTCCCATTCATGAAATATAAAAGGATAGGAAAAAATATATGTATCCACCAGGACAAGGGGGGCACACGAGAAGACCAGGAGCAGGTAAAAATGCTACTAGCTTTAGCTGATGAATTTATGTTAACGCAAGAAATAACAGAAAACAAGAAAAAACAACTGCCTAGATTTGGTATTCACAAACAACAGTAATCTAATTGATAATGTAGAAATCTCCCCAACTATGATATCAGACCACAATATCATTGAAATAACAACTAATATAAAGGCAACAGGAAAGGAAAGAACACGCACAACAGAACGAAGCAAATTCGAAATTTTTAATTTCACTCCAAAGCTATAAAATGGGAAGATGTGACGTCCAGCATGGAAGTAATAGATTGGAAAACCATTTTCGAGGCCAAGACAACGGAAGAGATGCTAATGACGTTAGAGGAGAAGACGTTAGAAATTGTGGAAAAACATGTCCCAAAGATACAACAAAGAGGAAAGAGAAGCAGGTTCGAAAGACAAAAGAGGGCATTGTTCCGAAAGAGAAAAAGAGTGACTGCAAAATTAAGTAATTGTAAAGATAACAACATCAGAAAAATATTAAATGATAAACTACAAAGTATCGATGTCATCATACAGGAACAAATCGAGAAGCATACAGAAAAAGAAGATGACGCTATAGAAGCGATAAAGGTTAACGCAAAGTACTTCTATAATTTCGCAAAAAGAAAGTCGAAAAACCAAGCGACTATCGGACCTTTAAAAAATGAGAACAGTGATTTATCTGATGATCTAACAGAAGTATCTGAAATATTAAAAGCTCAGTTGAATCATCTTTCAGTATCCCAAAAACTGACAAATTGATTTGCGATAGAAACGCGTTCTTTGAAGAAGAACTACAAGGGGAAAGTATAATGGATTTCGACTTTACGACGGATAATATTACACAAGCCATAGGGAAACTAAAAACACACTCAGCGGCAGGACCGGATAAATGGAATGCCACACTGATCAAAAACTGCAAGAATGCAATCGCTGAGCCCTATACTGGATATGGAGACGATCATTAGACACGGAGAAATACCGGCATCCTGAAGAGCGCGAACATAGTCCCAATATATAAAGGAGGAGATCGATCCCAGGCCAAAAACTATAGGCCAGTGTCGCTTACATCTCATCTCACTAAAATATTTGAAAGAATAGTTAGACAGAAAATCTATGACTTTTTGGAAACTCAGAAAAAATTCAATGATAACCAACACGGGTTTCGATCAGGCAGATCTGCCTATCACAACTAATGGAACACTACAACAACATTATTGATTCACTTGAAAGTAATGAAAACTATGATGTACTATACACAGACTTTGCTAAAGCGTTCGACAAGTGTGACCACGGAATCATAATACATAAACTGAAATATATGGGAATAACAGGGAAAGTAGGGAAATGGATATATAATTTCCTTAGTGAGCGGAGGCAAGTCGTTACAGTACAAGGAGTATCTTCATCAGAATCAGAGGTCCTCAGCTCGGTACCACAAGGAACAGTATTAGCTCCACTACTCTTCATAATCATGCTAACTGACATAGATGAGGACGTTACCAGAGACAGCACAGTAACATCCTTTGCCGATGACACAAAAGATCAGTAGAAAAATAAGAAACCCAGAAGACATAGGATCTCTACAAACCGACATAAACAAAATCTACAAGTGGACTGAAGACAACAATATGAAGTTTAACACCGAGAAATTTCAGCTATTACGGTACGGAAAAAGAGAAGACCTAAAGTGCATGGAATATTATACCCCAAATGGACAGGAAATTCAGAGAAATTCCAGAGCAAAAGATTTAGGGGTTGTAATGACAGATGATGCGAAAACAGAGCAAAGAGAATAACGGGTCAGATATTGAGAACCTTTAAACGAAGGGATAGGAATGTAATGATTCCTCTACTGAAAACCCTGATCATACCCAAATTAGAATACTGCTCGGTCCTAACTTCCCCATATAAAAAAGAAGACATTAGACAGCAGGAGGGGATCCAAAGAAGCTTCACAGCCAAGATCAATGGGTGCAAAGAACTAAATTACTGGGAAAGGTTACGAGAACTAGACCTATATTCACTGGAAAGGAGAAGAGAGAGATACACCATTATTTACACTTGGAAAATAATGGAGAAACTAGTCCCTAATCTTACTCTGAATCCCATAACTCCCCAAACAACGATGGAAAGTAGAAGCGGTAGACTGTGTCGTATTCCCAAATTGAAGGCGAGACAGGGAACATCCTTAACCCTGAAAGAAAATAGTTTTGTAGTGAGAGGACCAAAACTGTTTAATCAGTTGCCCAAAGACCTAAGAAACACGAAGGGAGTTGCAGTGGAAATCTTCAAAAAGACTAGACGCCTGGCTCAGAACAATCCCCGATGAGCCGGGCGTACCTGGCTATGTGAGGTGGAGAGCGCAAGAATCCAACTCACTACTTCACCAGGCCAATTCGAGAGGAGGGGCGACAAGCTTGACCGCGAAATGAGAAATCATCGCGCGGAACCTTTGTAAGGTTGTAAGGTAAGGTTATGTTTGCATTTATATTCATATATACTTATAAGCACACCGGACAAAAAATTAGTCACCCCTAATGCCCATAATTAATGAAATTAATATGAAACAGTTATTGTTTAAATATAAAGAACTTTTAGGACAAAAACTGTCTCTCTTATATTATATTTGGCAATATGTTTGAGGGGAAACGCTTCCAACAACGGGTTCTTAAAGAAAAAAAAATCCGAGTTTTCAAAAAATCATTTTGGGCCACGGGCTGTGCCAGTTTATAAAATAAAAAATTTAGAGAGAGAGAGAGAGAGAGAGAGAGAGAGAGAGAGAGAGAGAGAGAGAGAGAGAGAGCTGTATCTGTTATATTAATGTTTATGATACAGAGTTATTGTTATAATGTTATAATGTTTCAGACCAACAAAGACCCTAGGATCCACTCATGGCTGGTCTACCTAACTGTGTTTGTAATTGTGTATTGTGCATGTCCTCCGTGGTGGCGGAGGGGACCTACAATTTTACGTGGGTTCCGAACCACAAAGAACATAAGAAATTTTTATAGTGGGCACACTAGGTGGCCACTTCGGCCCATCGAGGTAAAAACTGCCTGTACATTGGCAACAACCAATTTTTACAAAACTAAATAATTATCAATTTAAAAGTAATTAATTATCAATTTAAAACTAAAGATAGAATCTCTCGATCCAGAGGATCAAGTCATAATAGACTACTATCCACAAATATGTTACACTCTATATCTATTTATAACCGACATGCAAATATATCAGATCCAAAGAATCCAATCAATTTCATTACGGTATCCATCAATACCAGTACCTTGCCAACCAAAAATAAGTCACGGTCCATATCAATTGCGGACCAAGTCACAATTTAAAACAATATATATTACAATATATATACTTAGGAGGAAAAGTGTAGGTGTGGCTGTAAAGACTGTACAGTAATGTAGAAATGTGTGTGCACCCATTTTGGGTCTCCCATTTAAAGGTGTTTGTGGGGCAAGTGAAGATCATGAGTTTTTCAATACCTCACAGTACTATGGGGGGCACCGCTCGGCAGAGGAATCTCTTTAAATGGGGTAATGCCATATTGCCATATTGTAATGGCATATTGTAAATGCCATATTGTAATGGCATTTTTTCCACATAAATCGAATCATTAGGTAAAAAAAATCATACGATAGAGATATCTTTAAAAATATCGTGATTTCGAGGTAAATGTGATAGACACGTTACTTTAAATAGCATTTTGCGAAATTTATTGAAAGGTTGTGCATGTATAATGAAGAAAGTATTAAATCTTCAAGAGAACCCAAATTCGAGTAATGACTGGACTTATGATTTATGGGGTCAACCGTAAGCTTAAGTTTAAGAGAGAAAAAGTGTTTTGTGTGGAATAACTGAGTTTATTCTTTAATATAAATGAAAAATAATCGTTTACTTTATCAGCAATGTGTATATATAAATTATCAACATTATCAACATATAATAATAATAATTCTTTATATTATATAAGCTTTATTAATATTTATTTCTAATCGTAAAATAATTGGTTATATAATATATATTAATTTTTTATTTTATATCTATATTTCTTATATTTACACACTGTAAGCAATAAAGTTTGGTACGACAGAAATATTTTAAGCGGTTTGGTTGATGAATGGTTTCTTTTAGAATTAGATTCCAAATTGGGAACCACACTGATACTAACCGGAAACTTACTGGCTCTCGTTTTTGGCTCTATATACCAAAACTCTATACCAAAAATGGACCCTCTACGCTCAATGTTAGAAACTTTTTATTACATGAAACGTTAAAGCTATACAAAAAAGACCCATTTAGACACAGTGACTTGAAGATTTTACGAACTTTCCTATTGACAGTATATAGAGGCTCGAACTGATATGTAGATTTTGTAATAAAAAGAAGCTGATCCAAATTCCATTAGAATTAGTGGCATGAAGGAGACACCAATCTTATATTGGATTTCACGCAGCACACAGTTGTTTGTCTGCTGGGGGGGCACGGCAACTGGGTTTTTTTCATTTCTTTTCCTCCTTCTGGAAGTGACTTTGGTCATTTCTATGTTGAACGATTCTCTTTTCTTTTTAGTGTTTATTTCTTGTTGGGGTTTTTCTCAAGTCTTTCCGATGTTTAACCCCTTCAATACGGCGACATACGTGCGTATGTCCGATTAGCGCGCTCCTACATACGGCGATATATGTGCGTATATGTTCAAAACTTAAATATTATAACTAAAAGCAGATATGTCGTATAATTTGGCTTTCTTCTCTACGTTTTGGACATACGCACGTATGTCACCGTATTGAAAGGGTTAATGACCATTTACATCTTTCTTCTTTCTTTTCTTATTCTTGCTTAGAGATTTTCTAAATTTTGAGTTATACTACGAAGCATATAATTTTATCGTCAAAGATGATACGTCATTTTACAAACTTTTTCTTTTTTATGAAACGAGCAATCCATAATTCACACTGACCTTTCAGTCATCAACATTGACCCTTTAATCCAACTTCAGTATTCTATTGAGCCGCAGACAAGATTATTCAATTAACTAAAGAATTGTAAGTAGTATGAGAGCGAAAAATATAACTTACAGTCGGTGGAATACTGAACATCTAACGCAGACTTCGCACACCGATTCAAAATCAAATTTAGACAGGGTTACAAACATCTCAACATTCTCGTTTTTAAAGAAGAAAATTAGAATTGGGTGATAAGAAGTAATAATTTGAAAGAATTATTCATATGTAAAAAAAATATATATGACTGGACTTTAAAATTTTTGTTTCATGTTTGTTATAAGTGGCAAACATTTGAAAAGCCGAATATCTTAACTATTTCGTCTACTAATACAGTGATTTAATTCAAATTTTAGATCAAAATTGAATTTCGTAATTAACTTGTACACTTCAAGTATATAGATATATATTATATTATATATATATAATATATATATATATATATATATATATATATATATATATATATATATATATATATATATATATATATATATATAATATCACACACAGTACCGTGCAAAAAGTATGAGTCCACTGTCAATCTGATAACTATTAGATAATCTGTCTTATGAAATTTGGTTTTGATACTAAAATACACATTAACAGAACCTCTGGTTCATATTAACGTATAACTAAGTTATTACTTAAGTGTATAAAGTTGTATTAGCTGGATGACCCTCTAGTCTGCATAAATTGGACTTGAGGGTTGATTTATTATATTACTTATAACGCATGTGTTTAAAGATCTAGCTAACTATTGATGATGGATCTGCAGTAAATGCTCCTAAGCTATTGTTATATCAGTATTTACAATTAAAAGTATTGACATAGTTACTTAAATTCTGAAAAACAAATTTATCGAAAACGTTTCTCATTATAATCCTAATTCATGCTGTTTTTTCTTTCACACGGTTAAGAAATGACGAAAAGTACAATTTCTGATGAGAATAGATATAAAATAATACATTTGCATGGTGAGGAACTGAGTCAAAGAAAAATAAGTGAATCTACAGGTGTTTCCAAAAGTGGTGTAAAAACAATCTTGGCTCGTCAGAGGTCAAATGGGACCCCCAGTTGTTCGTCCTATATTAGAGAGGCCTTCTATGCTTTCTCCATCTGATCTACAATATCTAAAGATTACTTCCCTTCGAGACAGACGCAAATCCAGCACTTCACTTGCAGCAGATCTCGAAAAAACAACAGGTGTCTCAGTTGATCCCTCAATTGTACGAAGGAAGCTTAACTCAGTAGGTCTTGAAGGATGTGTTGCAGCAAAAAAAGCCACTTTTAAGGAATGGAAATAAAGAGAAGAGAAGAAAATATGTTTTGGAACACAAGTATTGGACATCTGAGACCTACTGAGTTAAGCTTCCTTCGTACAATTGAGGGATCAACTGAGACACCTGTTGTTTTTTCGAGATCTGCTGCAAGTGAAGTGCTGGATTTGCGTCTGTCTCGAAGGGAAGTAATCTTTAGATATTGTAGATCAGATGGAGAAAGCATAGAAGGCCTCTCTAATATAGGACGACCAACTGGGGGTCCCATTTGATCTCTGACGAGCCAAGATTGTTTTTACACCAGTTTTGGAAACACATGTAGATTCACTTATTTTTCTTTGACTCAGTTCCTCACCATGCAAATGTATTATTTTATATCTAATCTCATTAGAAATTGTACTTTTCGTCATTCCTTAAGCGTGTGAAAGAAAAACAGCATGAATTAGGATTATAATGAGAAACGTTTTGGATAAATTTGTTTTTCAGAATTTAAGTGACTATGTCAATACTTTTAATTGTAAATACTGATATAACAATAGCTTAGGAGCATTTACTGCAGACCCATCATCAATAGTTAGCTAGATCTTTAAACACATGCGTTATAAGTAATATAATAAATCAACCCTCAAGTCCAATTTATGCAGACTAGAGGGTCATCCAGCTAATACAACTTTATACACTTAAGTAATAACTTAGTTATACGTTAATATGAACCAGGTTCTTATTAATGTGTATTTTAGTATTAAAACCAATTTTTATACGACAGATTATCTAATAGTTTATCAGATTGACAGTGGACTCATACGTTTGCACGGTACTGTATATATATATATATATATATATATATATATATATATATATATATATATAATATATATATTACTGCGTGTTTGCAGTTTAAATGTATATATATTATATATATATATATATACAGGGTGTTTCAGGAGGAAACGTCAATACTTTGGGAGGTGACAGTATCGGTCATTGTGAGAAAAAAAGTTCATATGAACATGTGTCTAATTCTGAATGGTTACGGAGATAGAGCTGTTTGAATCTGATGCGCGCGCAGCTCTTCCTCCCCCCCCCCTGCGGTGGTCCCATTCAATGGCCACCAAGGTCTCCAGACCTCTCTCCGTTAGATTATTGTTTGTGGGGGTGGATGAAAAGTCAAGTTTACAAAAGAAAAGGATACACGAGACGAATTGCTCGCACGCATTTTGGATGCTGCTGCCTTTTAAAGGAACGTTAAGATCAACTCAGACGAACAACACGCGATCTTCGCACACGAGTTGCAAAGTGCATTGAGGTTGACGGTGGGATTTTCGAAACGTATTGTAAACTGTAACAAATTTGTCATTTCTGTATCTGATACCATTCAAAATGCCAATGTTTAAACATTAAATGTTAGAAAGAGTAATTGGTTTCTCTTTCTTGATTACCATTAACAATGCTTTTGTATTTGTAGATTCAAACAGCTCTCTCTCCGTAACCATTCAGAATTAGACACATGTTCATATGAACTTTTTTCTCACAATGACCGATACTATCATCTCCCGAAGTATTGACCTTTCCTCCTGAAACACCCTGTGCATATGTGTGTGTGTGTGTGTGTGTGTGTGTGTGTGTAAAATAACGATGAATTATCATTATGATATCTCTAAAACTATCATTTTCAAATTGTGACTGAGTTTTATATTAGTGGTGGAATTTTTCAGATTATTACAAAGCCAGTATTGCATTTTTATGCATATGATATGCACGATTTTTTTATTATCTTATCACAGATGGACTCAAACGTTTTCTCTTGTATTTCACTTTTACTAATATCTCTCTCTCTCTCTTCTCTCTCTCTCTCTCTCTCTCTCTCTCTCTCTCGCACACTATTTGAGTGTGTAAAGACATTTAGGACCTAAATATAGAGCTATTTATATATTCTCCTCTTTCCTGTAAAATTTCCTTGGCTACTTTTCCAGGGTCAAGGTATTTTCTTCAACCTTTTTCCGTACCTGCCTCTGGCAGGGAGGGAGCGGAGGGTGGGGAGAGAGCCTTCTACTTTTCTATCCAGTTTTCTACTACTACTAGCATAGTTGAAAGACAAATTTTCCCTGGCACCCGTTGCCATTGTACCTCCTCGGTATGGGCTGCAAGGCCTTTTGAGGTATTTCTTTCCTTGTAACTCCTTCCTCTAACTCTCTCTCTCTCTCTCTCTCTCTCTCTCTCTCTCTCCTCTTGCATGAGAGTTTCGCTTGAAACTCGGAGGCTGCGCGGTCAACTGATCGAAGTTTTCAAGCTCTTACGCGGGTTCAACGATGTCGATTTTAGAAGTATGTTTAGTTTAAATGATAACCCAACTCGCAACAATGGTTGGAAGTTGGATTTGAAACGGTTTAGAGGACTAGTGTGTGTGGGAATTACTTTACGTATAAGATCTGTGACACATGAACAGGTTACCTTCGGAAGTTGTGAACAGTTCCTCTGTGGATCAGTTCAAGAAAAGGGTAGACCAAATCTTGCACACTATTTGAGTGTGTAAAGACATTTAGGACCTCAGTCTGCGGAAATTTCTTTCCTATAAAATAGTTAATATCTGGAACAACTTCCCTCAGAGGTTGTTTCCAGTGAAAGTGTAAATCTGTTTACAAAGATGCTAGACAAAGTACTGAACACACTCATAGTTTAAGATTAAAACCTCAGAAAACTCTGCAGGAGTTCGCTTGCTCGGTGTCTCTGTGAGCAAGCTAAATATGAGCTATTTATATATTCTCCACTTTCCTGTAAAATTTCCTTGGCTACTTTTCCAGGGTCAAGGTATTTTCTTCAACCTTTTTCCGTACCTGCCTCTGGCAGGGAGGGAGCGGAGGGTGGGGAGAGAGCCTTCTACTTTTCTATCCAGTTTTCTACTACTGCTAGGATAGTTGAAAGAAAAATAAACTTTTACAAAATTTTCCCTGGCACCCGTTGCCATTGGTACCTCCTCGGTATGGGCCGCAAGGCCTTTTGAGGTCCTTCTTTTCCTTGTAACTCTCTCTCTCTCTCTCTCTCTCGGTATGGGCCGCAAGGCTTTTTGAGGTACTTCTTTTCCTTGTAACTCTCTCTCTCTCTCTCCTCTCTCTCTCTCTCTCTCTCTCTCTCTCTCTCTGTATGGGCCGCAAGGCTTTTGAGGTGCTTCTTTTCCTTGTAACTCTCTCTCTCTCTCTCTCTCTCTCTCGTGTACAGTTACCCTACCAAACCGCAGTATTTTCCACTGTGGATAGTTCATGACTTCAACAAAAGAAAATCTGAATCTACAGCGACAGCCCTCAGGTTGCTACATGCACGTTCATGTCGCGATAAACTCTATGTGTGTCCTAGAAAGATGTCGCCAAGACATAAATTAGCAAACAACACACACACAATATATATATATATATATATATATATATAAATATTATATATATATATATATATATATCGATCTCGGGCGGTGATGTAGTGTATTTAGACTTTCAAAAAGCGTTTGACACCGTACGCACAAAAGACTCATTGAAAAAACTAAGGTTCATGGAATCAGGGGTGTAGTAATAAATTGGATAGAAGAGTGATTGCGAGGTAGGAAACAGAGGGTGGTCGTTGATGGAGCGGAGTCGTGTTGGGCTAATGTAGCGAGCGGCGTTCCTCAGGGTTCTGTATTGGGCCTCTTGCTTTTTCTTATATATATTAACGGTTTAGATGTCGGCCTAGTCAGTACAGTTTCAAAGTTTGCGGATGACACGAAGTTGGGTGGTAGGACGATTAATGACGAAGATAGAGGTAAAATCCAGGAAGATCTGAATAAAATCGTTGATTGGTCAGTCACATGGCAAATGAGATTTAACGTTGATAAGTGCAAAATTTTACATATCGGTTCGCATAACGGTAATTTTGCTTATAGTATGTCAGGGAAGGCGTTAGCAAGCGTAGAGCAGGAAAAAGATTTAGGAGTTTGTTGTGACGGCAAATTTGTGTGCCGAAATCTCTTACGAGAATAGGAGCAGAAATTTTAGTTTTAAGATTTTGTTGTTTAAATCTCTAAAGCAAGGTAGTTTAGAGTATGATTATTGAAGAATATCAATAGGTTTCTTGTTACAGGGTTAAAAATAAAAATATTTCAGATTGTTTAACGTTCGTTCGATTTTTATTTTTGTATTCTCACGGTAAGAGCATAACTCAGGACAGCCTCGCGGTAAAGATATATGGCAGGGTCTTGAAAGGCACCTCTCGGCCCGTAAGAATGGAAAACAAACTGACCTGTTTCATGTGAGAGGGTTTGTTTTCTCTTCGCTTCGTGGTTAAACTTTTGTGAGACAGACTTCGAATCCACTTGTTAAATTGGACCATGACGTTCGTCATAAATTTGAGAAACCAAATGGCTTCGAAGAAAGAACTTTATTTTAAGTTGATTTTTAAGGAAAAGGAGGAGCTTTGTTTTTGGAAGGGAATGTTAATATCCAATCAAAGGACAATGATTCTTGTCACACCCAGTGAAGAAAAAGAAAAGCTCCTTCTGTCCTTATGTATGGATGAACGCTTTCGTAGGGACGACCTTATGTAATGAAAATGTTTTTGATAGGTCATTCAGAATATTGTAAGGCGGAGTCCTTGAAATTTTAAGGTGTAACTTAGATTTCTAAGTTAGTTATAGTTCGGTCCTGTAAAGATAAAGTGGCTTGTAAAGAATGAATCTTTAGGCTCTGTGGCGTGATTGAAAATTTCTAAGCTGAGTTAAAACTGTTTCACGTTGTACTTAAAATTTGAATTGTTTTTGTTTTCTGCGAACTTAGTTGGAAGAGCTTAATTAATGTTAGCCGACAGACAAAGAATTTTGTGGAATTTCTTTTAATTTAATTTTGTTCTCATTAAATGTTAAACTGTAAGTTTGCGACATTAGGTTTCCTCAGGGAAGAGTAAAAATCTTGTGTTGAAGTTGGTTCCCGTGGAAACCTGGGAAGTTAGTGCATGACCATTCAGTTTTGGTGAGAAGTAATCTAATTTATTTGACGGACCTTTTTCCTGGAAAAAATCTGCGGAACTCGCGCAGAACTGTTGAGAGTAAATCTCCCAAATTTTTGTAATAAACTTCTTAGATTACGAAATTTGAATTTAGTGCTGTTTTTAAAGTTACACGCAAACAAAAC
>JAJOZX010002868.1:0-10000 GCA_023014485.1 Bathynomus jamesi
AATAGAGAAATACACGTCATGGCTAAAACAATATGGAATATGGTACATTCTTTAAATAAATATTATACAGTATATATATATATTATATATATTATACTATATATATATATGTGTGTGTGTGTGTGTGTATGAAAAATGATACACGATACACTCTAAAAAATTTCACAATTAAACACGTGAAATGAATGAATGATGCAAACCCCTTTTTCTGTGTGGATTTGCATCATAATATTATATATATATATATATAATATATATATATATAATATATAAATAATATATATATATATATATTATATATATATATATATATATATATATATATATATATATATATCTCCACGAGGGGCGGTTATCATTGTTGGCAACACTGCATGTCGATTCTATACGAGCAGTGAACATGGCGGCTCTACTGGAACAGTGCCCTGTCATTTCTGAACGATATTCCGAGTCTGTTAGTGGTCAAGAATTTCTCGAGCGCAATGTCACAGGAGACGAGACATGGTTCATCACCGTACTCCGGAAATAAACGTGCCAGCATGGATTGAAACACCCTGGGTCCCCGCGACCAAAGTAGTTCAATATTGTGAGGTCCGCTGGCAAAGTGATGGTTACCGGTTCGGGACCACAAAGGCGTTTTGCTCGCAGACTTCATGCAAAAAGGCACAACAATCAATGCAGTTACATATTGTTTAACACTGGAACGTTTACGAGCGGCCATTAAACGTAACGTGCTGGACTGGTCCTAGGGCAGGGCACTGTTCAGTCGAGCCGCCATGTTCAACTGACTCATAATAACCAATGTACGTAGATGGCAGCCGAATCGACGTGCAGTGTTGCCAAAAATGATTAAACGAATTCACTGATACAAAACATAATCAATTAGGTCTTTTAGTTACGAAATTAGGCGCCGCCTGTAAACTTATTTTCTGACTGCCCTTGTGTTGTGTGTGTTGTGTGTGTGTATATATATATATATATATATATATATATATACTATATATATATATACACATTTAACTGCAAAACACGCAGTATAATAACGTAAAGAACGACGCTTGTATAGGAGATATTCCGCGCAAGACGAGGGAGAGAGGAGAGAACGAAAAAATGAAAAAATGAGGTAACCACCCGGGTGGTTACCTCATTTTTTCATTTGTTTCGTTCTCCTCTCTCTCGTCTGCGCGGAATATCTCCTCTATACAAGCGTCGTTCTTTACGTTGATATATATATATATATATATATATATATATATATATACATTCAACTGCAAAGAACACGCAGTATAAATAACGTAAAGAACGACGCTTGTATAGGAGATATTCCGCGCAAGACGAGAGAGAGAAACGGAACAAAAAATGAAAAATGAAGTACACCTGGGAATCGAACCCGGGATCTTCCGATTGCCGGTCAGACGCGATACCATTACACCATGGACTTCACTCTTCCAAAACGCCGTTAATTCTTCTACATACTCGCAGAAACAATGCCCCAAGGGGGCACCTCCCGCATGCCGTAACATTATATACATTCAACTGCAAAGAACACGCAGTAAATAACGTAAAGAACGACGCTGTATAGGAGATATTCCGCGCAAGACGAGAGAGAGAAAACGGAACAAATGAAAAATGAAGTACCACCTGGGAATCGAACCCGGGATCTTCGATTGCCGGTCAGACGCGATACCATTACACCATGGACTTCACTCTTCCAAAACGCCGTAATTCTTCTACATACTCGCAGAAACCAATGCCCCAAGGGGGCACCTCCCGCATGCCGGAATATCTCCTATACAAGCGTCGTTTCTTTACGTTATTTATACTGCGTGTTCTTTGCAGTTGAATGTATATAATGTTACGGCATGCGGGAGGTGCCCCCTTGGGGCATTGGTTTCTGCGAGTATGTAGAAGAATTACGGCGTTTGGAAGAGTGAAGTCCATGGTGTAATGTATCGCGTCTGACCGGCAATCGGAGATCCCGGGTTCGATTCCCAGGTGGTACTTCATTTTTTCATTTGTTCCGTTTCTCTCTCTCGTCTTTGCGCGGAATATCTCCTATACAAGCGTCGTTCTTTACGTTATTTATACTGCGTGTTCTTTGCAGTTGAATGTATATAATGTTACGGCATGCGGGAGGTGCCCCCTTGGGCATTGGTTTCTGCGAGTATGTAGAAGAATTACGGCGTTGGAAGAGTGAAGTCCATGGTGTAATGGTATCGCGTTCTGGACCGGCAATCGGAAGATCCCGGGTTCGATTCCCAGGTGGTACTTCATTTTTTCATTTGTTCCGTTTTCTCTCTCTCGTCTTGCGCGGAATATCTCCTATACAAGCGTCGTTCTTTACGATATATATATATATATATATATATATATATATATATATATGGGATGAATTTCACAATAAAAACACGTGAAATGAATGAATGCTGCAAAACCCACAAGAAAAAAGGAAAAACGATTCCAAGTCTTTCGTGTATTCAAAGCTACACTCGTCAGGGTAGGACCATAAATGAAGGTTATATTACCATATTTTGTATGTATCTCTAACAGCCAATACAGCAGCCTCGTGGGTGTTGTTTCAGCTTCTGTATCACTTCCCACAGATCAGTAATGTTTTAAAGATTGTTCTTTTTCTCTTCAAATGTGAAGGATGCTTAATTGGATTCAGGCAAGGTGACTTGGAGGTTATTCCTCAATGCTCAGCACAGGCTCTTCTTTTTTTGCTTCAGATAATTCGTGCAAAAGTTGAACTTGTATTTTGGCCTATAATCTTGTCGGAAAAGTTTTGACTCGCTAGATATGACCAGTTGGTGTGACATAGTGAATTAAGATGGAATGGTATTCTTTTTTTCATAGTACCCTTGACTTTCACAATATCTCGATTGCCATACCCACTGAAACATCCCCATACCATTACGGAGCCCCAGCATGTTCATGAAAGGTGTTTTTACACAGTCGAGTCAATTCCCTTTGTGCCCCGATGCATTGCCTTAGGTATGTACCAAATAATATATTATTACTACGTAAAAAAAACTTTTTACACGTCTCGGCATTAAAATCCTTATAATGTTTGTCTATTACTTGAAAAAAAACATTCTAAAGAACACCAAAACGTGACAGCATTTGCCGAAGAAGTATTAAAATTTGATTGCTAAATACTGGTAAAAAGTATATTTTACAAATCTTTTCATGAGGTTGTTTAGCTTCTTTCGAAACATTCAAGGTCATATGATGGAGGGAACCTACAATTTACGTGGGAGCCGAGCCACGGGTCGCAACATAATCTGGACGAGGAGGATGGTCTACCATCCACCTACTCTCCAGACCAAATGTCGCTTAACTTCGCTGACGGGAAGCGTGTTGACACACTGGCCACGACGTAGTTTATTTTACGTGTCCAAAACAAATATTTATATATATATATATATAGGGTGGGCCGTAAGTTTCCATACATAGGAAAATTTAAATACGTGCGTCGGTATTTGGATCAGCAGTTTCCGGATGCTTGGATTGGTCGGCGTGGTCCTGTGGAGTGGCCTCCCAGACCCCAGATCTCACCCCCTTGATTTTATCTTTGGGGGCACTTGAAGGCCATGTGTATCAGGAAAAGATACGAGACATAAATCATCTAAAGGAACGTATCACCAACGCCATGTAGAGCATATTATATAAATAAAAATGGTTGTCCATAAAAAAATGTTTATTTTTCCTATGTATGGAAACTTACGGCCCACCCTGTATATATATATATACAGTATATATATATATATGTGTGTGTGTGTGTGTGTGTGTGTGTGGGATGAATTTCACAATTAAACACGTGAAATGAATGAGTGATGCAACCCACAAGGAAAAAGAAAATGATTCAAGGCCTTTCGTGTATTCATTCCCTGACGAGGTTACTTCTGACTACACGAAAGGCCTTTGAATCATTTTTCTTTTCCCTGTGGGATTGCATCATATATATATATAGGTATATATATATATATGATGAGCACCACTCTGTGTTTCCTTTCCTTCGTGGTTTTATTCATCATAAATATTTTTCACGCGTTACTCTCATGAAATAATTTTCATATATAATATATATATATATATATATATATATATATATATATATATATACTGCAAAACAATAATTTTGTCTATTTAAAGATAGTAGAATGGCACATAGATGTATTCGGAATATAAAGTAATTTCCATTGTTAGTAGGTCGAAGCTGAGGCGAAAGTAAAAATGGGAAGTTTCTTTAATCGAAGGGAGTGTACTTTTCGAATTATTATCATTTAAAATTAACTTCGATCTCTTCAGTTTCGATCCACTTTCGATCTGCTAAAGGCTATATTTTTTGCAGTGCATATATACATTTAGGCTAATTTCTACTCTCCGTTTTAACAATAGACAACGTTTAAAGCGAAATATATATATTAATATATATATATATATATATATATATATATATGTATATATATATATATATATATATATATATATATATAATCCGCACAGAGGCCTTCAACGCTCCTGGGAGCGATTCCATTAAAAAAAAAACAATATCTAAATAAAACAATGTAAACGTATCGGAACGGCCAAATATATGATGTTCATAACATATGTACGTATCCCAATATCAATTTACATAAATCTCGATGCATTTACTGTGCGTGGGTTTTCGCTTCAATCGATATAAGGAAAGATAACCTTTATTCGCGGTATTGAATTCATCGACGCTGCATTTGCAATCAAAAACAGAAACAAAAAAGTAACGAATTATATACAGGGTGCCCATAAGTCCGGCATCATAGGAAAAATAATAAAAAAAGGCAAAACAAAAGCTTTTATTTACAGAACGTGCTCAATATGTCCACCATTGTTTTCAATACACAAATTCAGACGTGATACCCAGTCAGCAAGCACACGGTGAATGATGTCAGGAGTAATGGTGTTACATGCCCCAATATTGCGCTGCCGCAAATGTTCAACACTCCTAATTTTCTCCGCGTATACCAGCGCTTTCAAGTGGCCCCAGAGATAAAAAATCTAGTGGCGTGAGATCCGGGCTTCTAGCTGGCCATTCCACAGGCCCTCGACGTCCTATCCAATGACCAGGGAATTGTTGGTACGGGTATTCCCTTACTTGGGTGCTGTAATGTGCAGGAGCGCCGTCTTACTGGAACCATGTTGGGAAACTTCCTTCTTCGTTCAAGACACTGGGAAATGCTTCTTCCTTGAGCATACGTAGGTAGGTGCCTCCAGTGACATGTTCATCGAAAAAGAGGGGGCCTACGATGCGATCCTTCCAAATGCCACACCATACCATCACCCGAGATGCACCTTATTCCTTTGAAGAGGTATACCAGTGAGGGTTGTTTTGAGACCAGGAGCGGGTGTTCTGTCGATTTACCTCACCATTTCCATAAAAAACAGACTCTTCACTGAACTGAACAGAATGGTGGACGGGAAATTGGCATCCCGAGCATATTGTTCCGTAGCCCATTCACAAAATTCCATCCGCCGGTCGGGATCATCTTCGCTTAATTTCTGTAGGATTTGAAGTTTATATGGATGCCATATGTGAGCCTGAAGAATGCGATGAATGCTACTTTTCGACACTCCTGTCTCGGCGGACAATCGCCGAAGAGACTTATTGGGACGTCTGTTAAAATGAGCCAGGATAGCAGTCGCTGTATCATCGTCAGTGGACCTCCTTGGAGGTTCACTGCGTGGTTTATCTTCTATGGATCCTGTTTCCTTAAACTTTGCAACAAGTCTGCTAACACAACTCTGTGTTATTGGCTCGCGGTCTGGATGCAGTCTGTTAAATTCAGCAGCGGCCTCTCTTTGACTCCGATTTCCTATGAGTAGAATCATCTGGATTCGTTCTTCCTTGCTCACAGACATTATGGCCTGTAGAAAGAGAAAAATATGAATTATGGTTTGTAGAAATAGAAAAATATGAATTTCTCCTATGATGCCGGACTTATGAGACACCTTGTGTATATGTATATATATATATATATATATATATATATATATATATATATATAACTGCAATGACCACGCAGTATATAAATGAATAGAAACGACATAATATTAAGGAACGTTTCTGCACACGCGGAAGAGAAATAACGAATAAATGAAAAATGAGGCGAACCGCCCGGGAATCGAACCCAAGGCCTTCCAATTGCCGGTTGGATGCGCTACCATTACACCACGGACCTCAATCATTCACAAATCGAAATTCTCCTACATAGGGCAGAAACCAATGCCCTGAGAGGGCACCCTCGCAAATCGTTATTTCCTTCCGCGTGTGCAGAAACGTTCCTTAATATTATGTCGTTTCTATTCATATATATATATATATATATATATATATATATATATATATATATATATTTAAAATACTTTTCAATGTCGCGCAGAAAATTATCTACAAAAAATACTTTTCAATGTCGCGCAGAAAATTCCCTACAAAAAAATTAAATGATTTGCACGGTAACAATTTAAATTACTTCTAAAAATTGGGTCATTTTTTTTTTTTTTGGTGTCCAGAAGGAAAACAAAATTGTCTTTATAAAACTTTCTTTAAAGTTACAACACAAATGATCATAGACTCATTTTGGTTTATAAAGGTAACAATGAAGCGTACATATATATATATATATATATATTAAATATGCACGCTGTGCAATACTATTTACCAAAACAAAAGTCTTCTTTGCAAGGTAATCTCTATCTATCTATCTATCTAACCTATATGCAGTATATATCTATATATATATGTAGTCTTACACACATGGCAAGGACGAAAACTGGATTTTTTTGAGATTCTGCATTTTTGTCGGACAAACAAGATAAAAATAGACGCGTCGCCCTCCGAATACTTTAATTCCACATTCTTTTGCTTTTAATTTCGAAACATTAACTCTGAATAATGTTTAGTCAAAAAATTTGATGAACGTGAAGAGTACATTTTACTTTAATAACTAGTATGTATTTATATCATGCATGAGCACCACGAATTTGCCTAATGAAACTACCACTACCAGGGTTCGATCCCGGTTCTCTTGAGTAGAAAGCGAGGGTGGTACATGGTACGAATTCACACATTAGGCAAAATCATGTTTTTTCATGCATGATACTCTATTTTTTGGTCCAAATTAATGATGTACCGATTCAAAAATTTAGCCGATACGATTCTATGAAAATCTACCGATGCCATGAAAATCTGCCGATACCAATGCCGATTTTTGCCTATATTTTTAAAAATCAGTTCCATTCATAATTTTTACTAACCTCATGTGAAAACTTAAAATTTTCATATTTTTACATTTCAAATTCGTCAAAATGCTTTTCGCTAGCTCACTCCACACTATATGGACCAGAATTTGTTAGTCGTATACTGTAGCTAAAAATGATGTTAAATAGTTTTATTACTCAGTAAAATGATAAAATAATTTTACTTTAATTTCATAAATTGAATACAACCATTTAAAGTAATTGGTTTTCCTTATGTTGAACGTATTTTCTTTATTTCAACAACGTAAACAACAACAAAATTTTTCACCAAAATTTCAACTCTTGAAATGCTTAAAATAAAGTCAACATAATAAGATGGTTTAATATATATATTGTAAAGAGTACAACTTAATACAGAATTATTATTATTAATATGGAGGAGGCGATTACACTAGTTTATATAATATTTAGAGATTAGTTAGAGAAAATGTAAATTTATGGGCAACTTAATTTTATATAATTGCTCTTCGAAATGAGTATAAATTATCTTAAATAGTGTTTTGTTTTGTATGTTAAATTTTCTATAAATATAGATTTTGTTTTGTCATGAAAATTTTAAAATTTCAAGTAATCGGTAAAGGAATCGGCTAAATTTGGCCGATTCTGCTGATGCCGGTGAATCGGTACACCCTAGTCCAAATGTTACAACACAGATATAAATGAAATAATGCCATTGCCTCGAGTGCACACAGTTTGTATGGAAATCATCTCTGAATGCTCTCTCTCTCTCTCTCTCTCTCTCTCTCTCTCTCTCTCTCTCTCTCTCTCTCTCTATATATATATATATATATATATATATATATATATATATTATAGCGCCTCCGTGGTGCAGTGGTTAGCATCGCTGACTACGAATCCATTAAACTCGGAATCGAGACCCGGTGACAGCGGGCGGCGCGCAGAAAAAACCCAATCGTTCATCTTTCCACACAATAAAAAAACTTGGTTAGTAGATAAATAGGTACCTTACGTAGCCTAGTGATTAAGACGTTGGGCTGCTGATCGGGAGATCGTGAGATCCAGTCGGGCGAGGACTTTATAATTTCTCACCGCCCTGGTGGGGCGTGGTTCGAATTCCACGTTAAACTGTAGGTCTAAGATGGAGTAACAAGCTTGACCTTCGTGAAAATGAACAATTCGGGTGGAAGCAAAAACCAAGGTTAATCAAAGTGTGTGTGTATATGAGGAGGAGAGAGAGAGAGAGAGAGAGAGAGAGAGAGAGAGAGAGAGAGAGAGAGAGAGAGAGAGAGAGAGAGAGAGAGAGAGAGAGAGAGAGAGAGAGGAGAGAGAGAGAGAGAGAGAGAGAGCCCTGAGATCCATTGTAGGCTAGCCCAAGAAGGAAGTAGAAGAGTTAGAAATAAAAGAATACTTATACCATACAAACACTTATAGACGTGTTAAAGCTTTCACACGGAAATAGTAATGATAGTAAAGTAGAGAAGAGACAAGGCTCTCTCCCTCCTCAGCAGCCATTGCTGACAAAAAATACAGAAAATAGTTGTGAAAGAAAATTATAGGAGAGTAGAAAAATTATAATGAAGAGAATAGCTCACCCTTCTTTGGGACAGGCTGAATGAAATCAAACTTCCAGCAGAAAGGGAAAGTACCAGATGAAAGACAAAGATAAAAGAGTTTACCCGGCAGGGCGTCAGCACAGAAGCACAGTTCTTGAGAACAACAGGAGGAACACCATCAGGATCGTACGACTTCCTAGAGTTGAATCAGATAGGGCAAAAAGAACATCTTTGAAAGCGTTCTAATTCAGATATTAATTAAGTCAGAGGTTGGAGAAAATGGAGGAACAGCATCGGAATGGTTCGGGGGTTGAGTGGAAGCAAAAGTTTTGAGCGAAGAGTTCAACTTTGTCAAGAGAAGAGACGGTAACCGAGTCGTCAGAATGGAAAGAGAAGGGAAAGAAGAAGTAGTAAAGTTGTTGGAGAGGTTCTTGGCTCGGCGCCAGAAAGAGCGAGAAGAATTAGGTTTTCAGATTTTTGTCGGAGGAAAGAAATTTTGACGAGTGGGAGAACAGATTTTGCACAATTCCGGCAGAAATAATACACTTTAATTCTCTTACAGACTGCTTCAGATATTCGCGTAAAGTTATTAGAAACGTTGTCACACTCCTTTCAAATGCTCAAACAGTTTTGTGGAGTGGTCTAAAGTCTGTGGTTACAACCCATCATGAAACTAAAAGGGGAACAATAAGGAGGAGTGTGCCAACGTCTCTACTAGAATGTTACGCAGTGTCCGTAATATGATAGTTTATATATAACGAATTTGTATATGTAAACAGTTTCACGGTCAGCAGTTAAATATTTACAGAATTCTAAGATATTCCACTTGGTTTAATTTATATATATATATATATATATATATATATATATATATATATATATATATATATATAGTGGCGTTCAAAAGTCTGCGTCCACCTCAGTTTTAGACAATTTCTAGAAAATAATACAACTCTGGGAAAGTACATCCGCTATATTAAGATATTTTCTTTTACAAGAAATGGCATTTCATATATTCTACTACATGTGTAAGTAATGTAGCTTTTATTTCATCAGAAAGGACACATTACTGAAAATGGTCCTTTTTGGTCCTGATTTTAACCCAGGTATTGGTGACAGACCATAACCAAATGTTATTAGTCCTCAAAATAGTGTAGTCATACAGTAATTTTAAAACTGGTCTATTA
>JAJOZX010002868.1:15000-110000 GCA_023014485.1 Bathynomus jamesi
ACAATCTTCGAACAGGAGGCTCAATAATGAAAACAAAACCGAAGGGGCCGCAACGCACTGTGCGTACTCCAGAGAACGTTGAAAGGGTCAGACAAGCGATGTTGCAAAGCCCAGGCCGCTCTGCTCGAGACATTCAGCTGCACTCGGAATCAGCAATCGTACTGTTAGACGGATTTTGCATGAAGAATTACATTTTCACCCATACAAGTTAGCGATGGTGCAGGAATTGAATGTAAACGATTGCCCCCAACGACTGAATTTTGCACAGGAAATGCTTGCACTTTATGAGCAGAATGAAAACATGATGGTGGTAATGAGTGATGAAGCCCATTTCCACCTTAATGGGGCCGTCAACAATCAAAACTGTCGGTATTGGGCTGCTGAAAATCCGCGACAACTCCATGAAAAACCGCTGCATAGCCCTAAGGTTACAGTTTGGTGCGCGGTGGGAAAGTTTGGCGTCATCGGTCCCTATTTCTTCGAACAAAATGGGGTTACCGTTACCATAACATCTGGGCGTTACATTGAGATGGTGAACACCTTTTTCATCCCTGAGTTACGAAGAAGGCGTATTGCTCGTCGACATTTGTGGTTTCAGCAAGATGGGGCCACGCCACACACCGCCAGAGCGTCAATGGCTGTTCTTCGCCCCCTGTTTCCCAACCATCTCATTTCGAGATTTGGTGACATTGCATGGCCCCCTCGGTCCCCTGACTTGTCCACATGTGACTTCTTTCTATGGGGGTACCTCAAGTCACGTGTCTACGAGGACAAGCCCCGTACATTAGATGCATTGAAGGAAGCGATCCGTCAACAAATCATCCAAATCAACAGAGACCTGCTGGGAAGAGTGGAGGCCAATTTTCGTAAACGCCTTCAACAATGCGTCGACGGCCAAGGACATCATATGCCAGATATAATTTTCGGTACATGATTATTATGACATGAAATGCTATGTTCTTACGAATGTTGTTCTACCAATATATTTTCTTTACAAAAATAAATATCATTTTCCTGATTATTCCAAAAACACTTGGTTCCCGTGCCCCACCCTGTACAAGGTGGGTAAAAAAAAGTGACCCCTTACAGGAAAACTGTCATATTAAAAAAAAGTAATGGGACTAGAGCTCCCAAACTTCATAGATGCTTACCTACCTCTTAGCATGTTGTTCGTCTTAATTGAGAAGTTGCTCGATGTGTCCCCCTTCCTGCTCAACGCAGGCCTCCAAATGCTGACGCCACTGATCAATACACCTGTTTACATATCGTTGAGACACCTTCTGCCGAGCAGAATTCTTTCATGTAGTTCATCTATGTCTCTTATATTGGTACCAGGGATGTAAACTTTAGACTTCAGGGCTTCCCAAACACCATAATCTAGTGATGAAAGATCGGGGCTACTAGCCGGCCACATATTGGATTCGATAAAATCTGGTGTTTCGTTCTCAAGGAGTGTGACATTTTGGCGTGCTCTGTGAGCAGGGGCTCCATCTTGTTGGAAAGTATATCTTTCACCACTAATTCGTCGAATATCAGTTAGATAGAGTGAAAAATACACTATGTGTATATATAGTGTGTTTATATATATATATAGTACTATCTTTAGGTACGCTTTCACATAAACATTACTAATTATGGTGCTGTAATGTAAATGGTTGAGTGCCAAATTTTTAATGGGCGACCATATGTTATTTATTAATAAAGTACAAAAGCCACATATGCAAAAATACGGTGTAATACTCATCTCACCAAAGAAAGAGGAGAATTTAGGAGGCATAAACAATTGATTTTGCTTGCCAATTTGTTTGAACGGAGTCAAAGGAGACGGATCAACGGCATAACGGAATCTCTCCTGATGACTTCTCAAAAGCACGAATCAGACACACCCAGGAGGAAAACTCGGGTTGAATTTTATGGAAAAGATAAATAAATGAAGAAATACTTAAGCCACAGTGCAGTGAACGATAGAAGTTAGTGATCAGAATGTTTTATTTCGTGGAATAGCATCTGCATGTAGTCGTCTGAATATATCGAGGAAATTTAAATTAAAACTTTGCTGTATTAATATAAATGGTAAAATTTGAAACGCGTGTCGGGACTTTTCCGAAATTTGGACCGATTTTTGAAAATAAGATATTTACCTTACCTTATCTTATGTTGTTTCGTGCGTTGGTCTCTCTTCACACGGAGGTCAAGCTGGTGGCCCCGCCTCTAGGTCTGGCCTGGTGGAGGAGCGAGTTGCTTTCTTGCGCTCTCCACCGTACATAGCCAGGCACGCCCGGCTCATCTGGTACTGTCCTGAGCTAGGCATCCAGTCTTTTCTTGAAGACTTCAACTTTGACCCCCGTTACGTTTCTGAGGTCCTTAGGAAGCTGGTTGAAAAGTCTTGGCCCCCTGACAACCAAGCTATTTTCCTTCAGGGTTGAGAAGGTCCCTTGTCGTGCCTTTAATTTGGGAACACTACACATTCTGCCTTTCCTATTTTCCATTGTTGTTTGAATGGTAATTGGGTTTAGTTTTAGGTTTGGTATTTAATGTAGATTTTTACCCTGATTTAAAAAATGTAAGTTTTTTTTTCAGAGAAATGAGCGGTTCAAAAGTTATGTTTGTTATTGTAATTTTGTATTAGGTCAAAAACTATAACAATATAACTGAAAACTAATGCAAGAGTTATTGTATTCTTTAGTAATATTGGCTTATGTCACTAAGTATTTGTATGAATAGATTTCGACCGTTATTTTTCTGTAAGGTTAAGTTAATTGAATGCCCAGTTAGGTCAATTGAATGCCCGGTTAGGTCAATTGAATGCCCGGTTAGGTCAACTGAATGCCCGGTTAGGTCAACTGAATGCCCGGTTAGGTCAACTGAATGCCCGGTTAGGTCAACTGAACGCCTTTGATTGGTTAGGTTAAGTCGTGATATTTTCGTTAGTTTTAACGAAAATATCACAACTTAACCTAACCAATCGTCAAGGGCATACAGTTGATCTAACCGGGCATTCCATTAACCTAACCGGACATTATATTCCATACAAAATTACAACAACAAAGATAACTTTTGAACCGCTCATTTCTCCAAAAACGGACTTACATTTTTGAAATCAGCGTAAACATCTACATTAAATATCTTATTTTCAAAAAAATCGGAAACAGTCCAAATTTTGGAAAAGGCCCTACGTGTGTGTGTGTGTGTGTGTGTGTGTGTGTGTGTGTGTGTGTGTGTGTAAAATAAAGTGAAACGAGAGACAGGAGAAGGCTAAGGAAGGAAAATGGGAGAAAACGGAAGCTTAGCCCCAACCAATCGCTCTCTCGACCAACTTCTCATTTTTAGAAGAAAATGAATTCTTTGCTTTCACGGTGAAAGTGTGCATGAAAAATGTAGTCTAACTACACAAAGGGGTCAAGTAAAGCCCTAAAACGTAAGGGGATAGTAGTAGCAGAGATAATAAAGATAAGGATGCAGACGACAGAACGTCTTTCCATGGAATCGACGAGGCACCCGTGTGTTTTCCTCTCGAAAATAGTTAATATTCAGAATCCATTTTAGTATAGCTCAACATCAGATTGAAAGAAAGTAAGTTATTCGTTTATAATTATATATAGTTTCATCAGACGAAAGATAAAGGCAATCACCTTGATTTATACCAGCCGCTTTTAAGATTATTAACAGCTGTTAAAAGTTCAAAGTTAGTGCAACGTTTCTACCTTTTTCCGCCCTCGAGCTTTTTATGTTCATGATCAAACCGATATATTTATAAATGTGACACACTGTAAGGCAATTTTTGCAAATAGGAAAAAAATTGAGGGTCAAATAAACAATAAACACTAAATTTTTGGAATCAGTGAAGTTAACGAGTAATTTCATCATATTCTAAATTTTTGTACCTTCGAAAGATAGTTTTAATTGGTTTTAAAGATTTAGGACTTAATTTTATTAAAATTTAGAATATATTTCGTCCCTCGCCTGTTAATTAATGATGGAATTACTGATATAAAGTCACCAAAGAAGTCACTAAAAGGGTTCTCTCTGCCAGTGACACTGAAAACACTAAATTTATGTACATACACTGAAAACACTGATAACTTTATCATTTACAACACTTGGACGTCTTTCCTGTATCAGTGGTTGTAATTTACAGGAAGGCTATAAACAGCACGACATGATAACACAGTAAATATATTTTCTGTATCCTCAAAGGCAATCAAAATCAATTGTAAACAGTTTGTTCCGCAATCGCCGTAACCTCGATAGGTGGTTATTCCGCTATTGTACGGAAGGTCATTGAGACGGAGTGACCCTATCATGTGTAGGCCAAGGAGGAGCCAGAGAAATTAAACACATTGAGATGGTCACTTCTGGTCCTTTCCACTCCCAGAATTGCTTTTCGACTGTTCAGAGTTGGGTTTGAATCTTTATTTGAATTAATTGATGGCTAGTTATTTGGTTTTTCTTCAAACGGGTTTCAACCACGAAGGTTTATGCAGATGGCGCTCTTAATGTTGTTAAAATTATACTCCGATTACAACCATGATCATTATTTAAGTAACAAAGACGGGCATAAATTTCATATTATTATTATTTACAAGACATTTAGTGTGCATAATTTTTAGTGTGTATAATGTTTAGTGTGTACAATTTTGTAAGGTTATTTCCGACTTCAGATATAGTGTACGGTCAATAAAATTTAGCAACGTCTATCTTCCTTATGATAACAGATCTTAGAGAATGATCTTAAAAAGTACATTTAACATTACAGATGAATATGGAAAAGAAAACTTTATGGACCTGGCAAAAGATAAGTTAAAATAAACTAAGAAGATTTAGACGAAGCTAGGATGATAACAGTGAGCGTGAGGGATTAAATTAATAACAACATATCTCAGTAAAACAACTGTTGAAGGCGGTGCAGGTTACTCTGACGCACGTGTCATCCACGAACCCTTGGTTTCCTCTGAATTACTAACGCACCTGATTGATATAAAGCCAGAAAAACATATTGCCCCAAAGAATTAACTTAACAATGTATTCCAGACACCTCACATTTCAGTCTCAGTGCCCTCAGTTGGACGAAGAATGTAAAATGGAATCAACCAACCAACCTTGCACTCGGGTAATGAACATCGCCGTCATTCCACTTCTCACGAATGAAGATTTTTCCTGAAGATAAAACAATGGAACGGAGGACTATTGCCGAATAACAGTCGCAAATTAGAGTAAATTACGTTTATTGCAGATAACGAATCTGGCAATCAACGAGATCATAAATGTTGAATTCGTCTTTCCTTATAACGTATTCCTTTATTCAATAATTAATCAGTTGAACGGAGTACGTAAAAGGAGCATAAATTATATTTAACAACTAACAACTGAGATTATTATTTAAAGTATCTGGAGAAAAAAGGAGCATATATTAAACTAATTGACCAATTAATAAGTTAAAGGAAACGCTGATGAATTATAATTATCTGAACAAAGTACATGAAAATGACATTAACGATCTTCCATTATTATAAATGAATATAAAATATTAATCAAATTATTATTAACTAAATAAATATAAAATATTACTGAAATTATATACGTGTGAGGTCACAACTATATAGAGTCTAATCGTTATAATATTACTAGTAGTAAAAACGCCAATTAAATTAATTACGTATTAAAAACGAAGATTAACAACAAAAGTAGAATGAAAAAACGTTTACAAAATTAACTAAGTAAAAATAATGAAAGTTAATGATGTTAATTGAAAATTAAAAGAAAATTATGTAATCAATTCGATAATTTACAACAAATTATTTGAGTTAAATATTTGAATAGCTATAAGAGGAATGTAGACTATTCTTAAATTAAGTACATAACGGCATATTAAATTAATTAATTTCCTAATTAAAAGAATATTAGGTGCTCTTCCAATATGTGCTCTACCGCGAAATTTACATTCCAATACGTGATCTACCTTAGATTATTCGGATTAGCAGCAGGTACGTTAGTTAGCCTTATAAGGCTAATTAACGAAAATATCGCGACTTAACCTAACCAATCGTCAAGGGCGTATAGTTGACCTAACGATTGGTTAGGTTAAGTCATGATATTTTCGTTAGTTAGCCTTATAAGGCTAGTTTCACGGTAGAGCACGTATTGGAATATGGTAGATCACAGTTTCGCGGTAGAGCACATATTGGAAGAGCACCGAATATTAATTGGATTAAATAAGTAGGTTTAAAAACAGCTTAAATAATTCGGAGCTATTGAAGAATAGGGACCCCAGCCTTCTTTAGTTAGCTTTATAAGGCCAACTAACGAAAATATCATGACCTAACCTAACCAATCGTCAAGGGCGTACAGTTAACTTAACGATTGGTTAGGTTAGGTCGTGATATTTTCGTTAGTTAGTCTTATAAGCCTAACTAAAGAAGGCTGGGGTCCCTATTCTTCAATAGCTCCAATAATTCACTAAAACAGAACAGAACCTATATTCAATAGGTCCTACAATACCTATATTTTCAATTTAGTGATAATACTTGCTGTTTTGAGATTGTTTAACGTGAGGCAAAGGTCATATGACTGAGAGAACCTACCCGCAGTTTAGGATCCAAACCAAGGGTCGCTACATCATCTGGCGTCAGAGTACGGTCACCTATCCAACTACTAACCCGTTATCGCGTTACTGGGGTGTAGTTCCAATGATACTTGCTGGATATCAGATACTGAATTAAGTGCATACATTTCCTTCACTTGACCGATCACTTAGGAAATATATACTGTACAACCAAAGGGTCTTTTCGGTATGAAGCACTGTGAAGAAAACAAAAGAAAATAATATTTGTAGGTAGAAAATGTATATATTTGTTCAGAAAAGTACATTTTATGGTAAAAAAAATGTATAACAATTTAACTAGAATAGATTGAAAATTGGGAAATGTGTCTTAAAATTTTCTCAAATCGGTCTTTGTGTTCTTTCGACGCCAAACGAATTCGCAAAGATAGGAGTAAATCACTTCATGTTTGATCCCACCTTGCTACTTATTACGTCTTTTCAACACATTCCAAAGGTTATATTAGGTTAGGTTAGGTTATGTTGTAGGATTGAAAAAACTTTACTGCGGCTTCTTCGGACTGGACATTAGTGTAAAACCACTGTAAATTCCTTTTATAACTCATAGTTTGAAAATAAAAATATAATTTACGAGTACTGTAAATATTACGTTGAAATAATGTCTCTCAAATGAAGAATATACCTTTCTTAACAAATATATACATTTTCTACCTACAAATATTATTTTCTTTTGTTTTGTTCACAATGCTTCAAACCGAAAAGCTCCCAAACAAATATTGTATCCCTCATTGAAATAAAATTCACTTCGTTCCTTTGGATTTAATAATGAATTTTTCGTGGACACTTCTTAATTTGTTTAAAAGGCAAAAATGCAAAGAAAATTATTATCTTTTAATTAATTTATAACTTTTAATTTGAGTTTAGCGATTGCTTTCAGTTTGATAAAGTTCTATGAAAAATGATTATTTATTGCTCGACGATATATATGATATAAAGTCAAATAGGCCTAAGGTAATTCTCATGAAAGGCTACGTGACTGCGCGCATGAAACCATTCAAACAGGTTTTAACTCGTTCTTGCTCGTAGATGAAGCGTGTTGTGTTCGGCTAATAAGGAATAGGAGATAGCAGTCACGTGATGCCTCACCTCCAGTGTATTAATGTCGACACTAGGGCATGATTAATTAATCATTTTTAGGAAAAAGTGATGAATGATGAAATTTTCTAATTAATCAATGATTAACTAATTAAAAATTATTAAAAATTAAATACTTCTGAAAAGAGTAAGAAAGAGCTTTATTGTTTCTGTTTTGTGAGATAAGACCGAAGAAAACATTTTGCTCAAACATTTAGTTTGCTTTAGTTCAAGAAATCAGGCGGCCGGATTAGACAGTTTAGACATGCAAAAAGGTGCCAAATTCAAATGACACATTACAAAATTTAAACTAAAATGATGCTGAAATTATGAGGAAAATTAATCATTTCACATCATTTTCTAAAAATACTTTTTATTAATTAATGATTAAATTCGAAACAGTGATTAACTGATTAATCAGAACAATGCCCTAGTCGACACACCCACCCAGAAACGGGGCAATAATGGACGGTTGATCAATTAAATGCATGGATCACCAGGAATGCCATACCGACTATCAAGGGGTTCCCCAGGAAAGGACGTCACCCCTAGAGAAACTCCGCACCCTTCACCCTCTGTGGCATCCCGCCTCATTTGTGGGATTTGGTGGAAGGAAGGAATTGATTTTCGATCTCTTCCTGGCCTCGAAGCCAGCCACGCATGGCTGGTCACTGGTCAGGGACTCTGCACGAGAACCTCTCCAACTTGTTCTTGAAATTATTCAGGTTGGTGTGCTGGAGGTTCCCCAGTTCTTTGGGAAGGGCATTACAAAGTTTTGGGCCTCGTATTCCGAGGGTATTTTCCCTCCTCGTTTTCATGGCCTCCTGTTTCGTTTCTAAGATTAGGGACAAGACCCTCGAGTATTTTCCGTATGTATATTATTGTATATCGCTCGAGCCTTCTTTCCAGAGAGTACAGTTTCAGGGATTGTAGTCGAGACCAGTAGTCTTCGCCTTTTATTTCCTCCATCTTAGACGGAAAATTTCTTTGCATGGCTTCTATGTTCTCAATGTCCCGTTTCCTGTATGGGTTTGTGAGTACTTAGCAATACTCAATTATTGATTGGACTAGACCAGTGATGGCGAACCAATGATTCGCGGGTCAAGTACTGACCCACGAGGCAATTTTTAGTGACCCACGAGCTCTTATTTAAATAAAATATGACTTTAATTTTTAATATTTTCTGCCTTTTAATATTTTCTGCCTTTTAATATTTTCTGTCAATTTTGGGTGTAACCAGAGAACAGCAATCAATAGAAAGAGTAGAGGATCTTATTCTTGCAGAATGGAACTCTTTACCAAATTCTTTTGCATCGATGAAAAAGCTAGCATTAGCTCTGCTAACAATGTTTCGTTCATCTTATTCATGTGAACAGTTGTTTTCCTCCATGAATTTCGTCAAATCCACCACTAGGAATCGCCTTGGCACAGATATGAGTGCTGCATGTGTGAGACTAAAGACAACTAAATACGAGGGACGGTCAGAAAATAAGTTTAGTTACGAAATTATACGCCATGTAAAGGACCTACACATTGATTATATTTGTATCAGGTGAATTCGTTAATCATTCTTGGCATCACTGCACGTCGATTCGGCTGGCATCTACCGTACATTGGTTATATGAGTTAGTTGAACATAGCGGCTCGACTGGAACAGTGCCCTGTCATTTCTGCAACGATATTCCGAGTCTGTCAGTGGTCAAGAATTTCTCGGGCACATTGTCACAGGAGACGAGACATGGGTTCATCACCGTACTCCGGAAACAAAACGTGCCAGCATGGAATGGAAACACCCTGGGTCCCCGCGACCAAAGTAGTTCAAGATTGTGAGGTCCGCTGGCAAAGTGATCTTACCGTGTTTTGGGACCACAAAGGCGTTTTGCTCGCAGACTTTATGCAAAATGGCACAACAATCAATGCAGCTGCATGTTGTTCAACACTGGAACGTTTACGAGCGACCATTAAACGTAAACGTGCTGGACTGCTCCGTAGAACAGGGCACTGTTCCAGTCGAGCCGCCATGTTCAACTGACTCGTAACCAATGTAAGGTAGATGGCAGCCGAATCGACGTGCAGTGTTGCCAACAATGATTAACGAATTCACCTGATACAAACATAATCAATGTACGTAGGTCCTTTAGTTACGAAATTATGCGCCGTGTAAACTTATTTTCTGACTGCCCCTCGTATAAACCTCGGATCAAAACATTAGCAGCTAAAATCCAACAAATTACTGCGACCCAATTTCATTTTTTTTAAATCAAAAGTAACAAAAATGACCCGCAGCAAAAAAGGTTCGCCACCACTGGACTAGACTCTTCCATAATTTTAGCATGATGCTTTCTTTTCTGCTGTGGAAGCTCCTCCAGAACATTCCCATTATTTTTTTAGTTGATGTAATTTTAATGCTTTAATGCTCTCTGAATTCTGCATCCGATGACATTATTACTACAAGATCCCTGACTTGTGGGTTTGGTGGTGTTTGTTTGGCTTGTAGAGTTTTGTACCCTTTATTCTGTAGTACCTTGTTATTACTATATCTTAGAAGTTGAAATTTTTCTTCTGCCCACTTGAATAATGTGTCAATGTCATTTTGTAATTTTTCTGTCACCTTTGTTTGATATTTCCTTGCATGTCTTTGTGTCATCTGTGAAATATGATACAGTAATACTGTCATTAATATTTGCATCAATGTCTACAATCATTATTCTGAACAGCAAGGACGCTAATACTATACCTTATGGGACAGAGCTCATGACTTCCGAGACTTCAGATTTAACTCCATTTACTACCACTCTTTGCGTTCTTCGAGTCAGAAAATTAAATATTCTTCTTCCCAACTTTCCAGGAATTTCTATGTTCTACATTTGTTTGCTATAATTCCAAGGTCACATTTATCGAAGGCTTTACCAAATTCAATATATGTCGCATCTATGATTTTTCCTCGACACACTGTTTCCAGTATTTTCTCCTGTTGATCTAATAGCTGTGATAAACATGATCTTCCAGCCATGTTGGTTTGGATTGTATAAATTTTTTCTTGTAGGTAGTAAATGGCTTTGCTCTAATTATACGTTCAAAACACTTTATAAGGTGGGGGGTGAGAGCTACTAGCCGATAATTCTTAGGCAATGCTCTGTTACCTCCTTTAAATAAGGGAACAATGTTCGCGTTCTTTAATGGAAGTGAAATTTTTCCTGTATCGAGTGACACAATTTACATTTCTTCAGAAATGTAACACTCCTTGTGTCTGGCCCTGTGCCGAATTTTTTCGTATTTATAAGAGTGTCTTAATTACATCTTCCGAGAACTCTAAGTCTATTAATAGGTTCGTGCCCGAATTTGTTCTTGGCTGATTTGTATCAATAAAAAATTCATATAGATTTTCTGCTTCTCGTATTTAGGGGTGCTAAACACAGAGTTAAATTATTCCTTAAGCAGTTGGCTCATTTTTTCTGGGTCATTTTTGTATTCGGTCGCCCCTCTGTCAACGGACGGTACTCTTTTTACACTGTAGTATTTTTCTTTTCGCAAACGTGCAAAAGTATTTTGTTATTTTTTGTTTTCTGCTACCTTATTTTCCTCGTTTGTCTTATGGCTGAATGTTTGTTTTAGGTCCACTTCTATTTTGCATAGTTTTTTTCTAGTTTTGGTCTCTTCACTTCAGTTGTGAACCTGTATAGTTTTTTTTACGGTTTGTTTCCGTTGTCTAAATAGTGTTCTAATTTTTTTTTTCGCGCTTGCTACGTTTACGTTTTTATCTCTTTGGAACATGTTTTAGCAATATAAGTTTAGTTTCATTTTCTGTTATACATAGCGTGAATTAGCAATTCCCAATTGGGTTTCCTTAAATCTTCATTTACACTTTCCCAATCTGCAGGGTGACTACAAAAGAAGTAGACAATTTCAAAAATTTATTGTGACCAAACTATTTCTGATACTAAAATAATAATATCAATGAAAACAGTAACTCGCAAAGTTTTTTTTAGTTTATAGATGATCAATATAATTTCAGTGAGTAACCCAGAAAAAACGGATTCGTGAAGCCATTGCATCCATTGACCGAGATATCTTACGGAAAGTGTGGAAAGAGTTTGAATATAGTTTGGACTTTGCGATTTACTGTTTCCATTGCCGTTATTATTATTTTTGTATCAGAAATAGTTTGATCACAATAAACTTTTGAAATTGTATACTTCTTTTGTAATAACCCTGTACTTTCTTTGAATTTATATTCAACCCTTCAAATATTTCTTCCGGCTCTCTGGGATGAATTTTTGGACCTGTTTTTTTATGCAGGAATGCGGCGCCAAGGACGAACGCCAGCAAAAACGACCCCACCACATAGGAGGAACAGAGCCAAATTCAAGGTCCAAGGTTTTCAAGATGCCTGGACTCTCTGCGTTTGAAAGATAGGAGGTCATAGACAGGGAGAACGATGGATTCAGGAAAATTGTTCAGGGGTTGACCGGTTGGGTAGATGAAAAATTGAAAATACAGATTAATCCTTGAATTAGAGAGTTGGACAGAAAAGGAATGAGACTGTGTAGAAAGTCTGGTACTGCGTGCTCTTCTTATAAGAGGAGACACGCAGTGAGAGTTCAGAATAACAGTGTCCATTATAATAACGATAGTAAAGAGAGAGTGAGGCAACATTGCAACGAAGAGAGAGCGATTGAAGACAGTCGGTAAGAGGTGGGGAATTGATGAGACGAAAACCTTTTGATTCCACTCGGTCAAGTAGAGCTGTGGCCTGTGGGGGTTGAGCCGCAGACGAGACCTCTGTAAAGAAACAGCAAATGAATGGAGGCGAAGAAACTGCGGGGCTGATACAGCATATCTAACCTCTTAGAAGCTGTTTTGGAAAGAAAGTATATCTGATCTTTCCAGGAAAGATCACGAGAAAAGGAAACACCAAGAATGTTAAGAGAAGAGGAAGGATTGAGTTGTGTATTGTTGAAAGTAATTGGATAGTTGTGTGGAAGATTGTGACGAGTAGACAGATGAAGGAACTGAGTTTTTGAGGCATTGAAAGCCACAACGTTTTCTCTGCCCCAATCAGAGATGGTAGAAAGATGAGAGGTTAGGTGCACCATATCAGTCCTACGCGAAATATGGAGTGACTGTTGGAAGGGACGCTTTTTGAAGCGGTGGAGAAGTCAATAGTGGAATCATTGGCATAGCAGTGGATAGGACAGAATGTGCGACTTAAGAGATCATTGATAAATAAAAGGAAAAGTGTCGGTAACAGGACAGAGCCCTGAGGAACACCACTATTAATAGCTTTAGAAGTACAGTGGCCATCTACAATCACAGCTATAGATTGGCCAGAAAGAAAATTGATAATGATAATGATAAGCTTTATTGGCAAGATATAAATCCCATAACATAGTATAATGTTCTTGAAGGTAATAAGCGATAAGATAAATCAAACAATAATTAATACATTTAAAAACAAACATACTAAAAATTATGACAGACAAAATAAGGCACGTGCTGAAATAAGTAATAATAAAAAAATGTACCATTGCTAAGACTACATAAATGATGATAATGATAATGACAATAATGCTGTTTATTGGCAGGAGACATCCCCCAACCTAAAAAAATAAAGTGCAGTATTCATCAAGGTAATCAACGATACAACTGTTTAAACACTAAAAAAAAAAATTACGATAATAAGTAAATAATGATATACGTAAGGAGAAGAGAAATAATAAAAAATAGTAATAACAGTTTCATAAAAATAAAAACATAAAAAGTACATGTAATAGGATGGCTAATGCAGGAGTTAAGTGGAGCATAAGCAAACACTTTCATACCAAAAGGTTCACAGTCTAGTAGGCATGACTGATGAATAGCTTGGACATTTGGATTGTCTGCGTTTTTAATTCTTCGCATTGGACTGTATTGGGCACGTCTTGTTATCTTAGGGAGGCTCGCGGTTAGCGAACATTTGAGAGGCTGAGCATTAGGGTGGAGTGAAAAAAACTTTTTTTAGAATTCAGTTTTGTCGAGGCACCCAAAAGTTAGTCTGTGACACCAGTAAGAAATCTGTAAAATATTAGCTACCTGCTACATCAACTTCACCGGCCCCAAGGAGGTCAAAGATTTTGCCTTTCAGGTCCCCCCAAAAATTAAGGAAAAATTCAAAGATTTAAACGTATCTTCCGTTGTGCTTATGGTAGAAAGATCATTTTTGTTTCATTTGATTTGTCTATTTATGTTCTTTAACTTTTCCCTTATATACTTTTCTCCTATTCCTCACAGAAATTTGAAAGATTTGGTATTTCATGAAAAATACTAACAAAAAATAGGAATTTTTATATCTTTCGTTGAGTTTCTCAACTTCAGTAGATGTTTTAGCACCATTTTAAGGTTTCCATTTCTTTAGATTTTCACAGATTTAAATTATTTCATAATTATATTATTTAGGGTTTGTTATTTATACTATATTACATTATAATTTATATCTCTTCTTCATATTATTTGATTGCTTTGATGAATTTTTATATTGACTCTGATTCGCTAAAAACATTTACAGTCACTAAGATAGTCTAATTCTATTCCGACTCACAAAGAAAAATTAGGCATGACTTTCATGGCCGCGAATAAATCAACAAAAAGGAAGACAAGGAATACTCAACAGCTGACTCCAATCTTTGGACCACCAAAGGAGTTCTCACCGATTTATTTGCCTTCGTCCGAAGAGAATACTTCAGTGTTTCCTTTATGTTAGACAGGAAAGAATTAAGTCAGGAGAAACTAATCCAAAAATTTGATGATGTTGCTACAGTCGTTGTCCAAAAAGTAAAGACTGTGTGGGATCGTGCTTCTATTCCAACTGGCCATCATAAAATCATAACGCAGCGCATCCAAGGTTTGTACGAAAAATATCAAAATGTCTTGAAACAATTCAAAGGGCGGAAAGACCAAGCATCCTATCAAGCCTTGCTTCACAAATTTAAACTTGACTCACTGAAGCTCTTTCATATAGCTTCTTGTAAATGTGAAGACTTCCTTACATGTCGTTGTGAGAAAGACCGAAAAGTTCCTGTTCTGGAAAGAGATTTCCTTAATGACCAACGAACGTCTCGAAAAATGATGATTGGATCCGTAGATAAAGTGGTCACCAAAAAGATGGAAAAAAAGAAAAAGGCTACACAAAAGTATGAGGAATATACAGCACGGATCTCGAAAGAAATGAAAGAATTTGATACTGCTGCAACTGTCTCGTCAAGTTCCAGCGAAAAGGACGAAAGCAGTGAGCCGTTTAAACTCACGACAAAGCCATTAATTAATCCCGGATCTTCACAAATGAGAATGCGGTTGTCAACAGTGGGTAGAGAATGCGATCGAAGAGGAATATCTGACCGTGCTGGGGCAGCTCTTGCATCTGCTGTTTTTCAAGATTTAAAATTAATTAGTAGCGAAGATGCTTCTTCAGTGATCGACAGAAGCAAGCTAAGACGAGAAAGGAGCAAAATTAGAAAAGATCTCTCTGAAGATACCTCAACTTTTAGTTCAAGTGATCATGTTATGGGTCTCTACTTTGATGGAAGAAAAGATCGAACAAACGTTATGATAATGAAAGGTAGTAAGTATCATTCTAGGGTTACTATGGAAGAGCATATTGTCCTTTTGAAAGAACCAGGCTCAACTTACTTAGGCCACATATCTCCAGAATTGAGCACAGCAAAAAGCATTTATAAAGGCATTTTGGAGTTCTTGGGATGCAAAAATATCAGTGCTAGAAATATTGTTTCCATTGGCTGTGATAGCACTGCAGTCAATACTGGAATAAAAGGAGGCATATTAAAAAATTTGGAGCAGAACTTAAACAAACCCTTTCATTGGTTTATTTGTCTCTTTCATTTTAATGAGTTACCATTAAGGCATTTGTTAGAACACCTCGATGGGCTCTCCCATGGTCCACAAGAAATGTCAGGACGAATTGGAGAAGCATTAAAATCTGTCGACCAACCAATAGTTAAGTTTGAAGCCGTGGAAGGAAATCCTCTTCCAATTACTGATTTTGATGATCTAAGTACAGATCAATTGTACCTCTATAAATCTTCTCAGGCTATTACTTCTGGGTGTTGCAGCAATGATTTAGCAAATATTCAACCTGGACCAATGGTCCAATCCAGATGGTTGACTATTGCTAACCGCACGCATCCTGCGTTTCTACATGGGATGTGAAAATCCGATGGATAGCTTAAAAGTGCTGGTAGAATATATCGTCAAAATTTATGCTCCAATGTGGTTCACGTTCAAGACAAAACCTTGGTGCTATGATGGACCTCTTCACCTGTGGCAGATGGTAGCTTATTGAAGATACCTACCAAAGGAGCTGAGAGATATTGTTGATAAGGTTATCATTTTAACGCCTACTTTACGCATCAAGAGAACCTTCTTCGTGCAATGATTACTGATAACCGGCCAAACATTCGAAAATTGGCAATACGAAGGATCGAAGTAGCAAGATCTCAAGCTGAAAAAATGAAAAGCATTCGCGAGTTCAGTGCACCGAAGCTAAATTTCCATGCATTTGACTACACTGATATTATATTTTGGACAGAGTCCCATCAGGCTTAAGCCAGCATTGACAAAACACTTAACCAAAGAGGAGTTGACATCATTGGCTGAGAACACTAGCGAAGAAAAATTAAAACTCTTTCAATTCCCTTGTCATACACAAGCAGTAGAAAGGAATATCAAACTTGTAACAGAAGCGGCAAGAGCAGTTTATGGAAATGAGAGGAGAGATGGCTAAGTTAAAACCAAAATTGCATCTCAAGCAATAATAAATCATTTGAAACCGAGAGAGACTACAAAACTGAATAAGAAGCTTTCTAAATTATTGTGGTGGGTAGGTTAGAGTGGTACTCAAACTCCACGTAGTGAGTTCTGGGCAATTTAAGCCGAGATATGCATGGCCTGTATCTCGCTTAAATTAGCGGAGAGCTGCTCCAATAAACCAATATATTTAAAGCCATGCAGCTATTTTATGAGGTTCTAAAAGAAAACTGAATCACTGAATGACGCTTAACATCAACCAATCAACGAAATCAATAAAAACTCCTTTTTTTTTTTTTTTTTTTTTTTCATGAAATACCAAATTTTCCAAATTTCTGTGAGGAATGGGAAAAAAGTGTGTAAGAGTAACGTTAAAGAACATAGACAAATCAAATGAAACAAAAATGATCTTCCGAGCATAAACACAACGGAAGATACGCTTAAATTTTGAATTTTTCCTTAATTTTTTGGGGGACCTGAAAGGCAAAATCTTTGACCTCCTTGGGGTCGGTGAAGTTGATGTAGCAGGTAGCTAATATTTTATAGATTTCTTATTGGTACCACAAACTAACGTTTGGGTGCCCCTACAAAACTGAATTCTGAAAAAAGTTTTTTTCCACTCCACCAGTCTATAGGATCTCTGGTAAAGCAAATTCAGGGTTCTGTAGGAGCCTTTTTTATAATTAACCCAGAGTTGCTGCCCTTAAATATTAGTGCATAAAGTACGAAAAAGTGTCTTTAGCAGTATTGGAAAAATCTGTGTCAGCAGTAGGAGCTGCTCTGCCTGGAGACTCTTGCAAGGAAGTCACCTCATCTTCATCATCATCACCATCATCGGCTCTAAGCAGTAGCTCCTTTTCTTCTTCCTCTTTTCTGTTTCTCTTCTCAGCTGCCTTCTGTTCTTCCTCCTTCCTCTTAGCAGCCTTCACCTGCTTCACTGTTTCCTTCACATCAACAGATGCCATCCGGAAGCCAGAAACTTCTGAGGTTTTTCCTCTGGTAATGGAGCCACTCTAGCTCTAGCTTTGGAATCTTCTGAGGCAGAGGACAGTCACAGTTGACATGAACTCTAGCAGCACAGCCAGAGCAGCCAGATGCTTCAGTTCCACAGAGAGTGATATCATGTCTGCAGATTGTTATGTCAAACAATGTATCAAGTTCAGATATTCTCTTCTCTCTTTGCAGCCTTCACTCTGCCATTCATAGGTCAATTATTTCATTCCACCTGACAAGAATCTTCCTGGCAATGGATCTCTTTTGAATGATCACAGGAAGAGTGAACTTGGCATTGCTTTTGCGCCACTGTGCCAGTACCAGTGATGCCAAGTCCTTAGCCAAATCTTGTTGAGGGTACTGAGCTCTCTTCATATCATCCAGAAGCAGCTTCTCTTCCTGGAGGAGGATTCCTCTCTGAAACACAGCTCTCCAGCTGGAACTTCTGTGGGAAATAACTGCTTGCCTGGACCCACCAGATCACTCAGCTTTAAACCAGAACTTTTTCTGGTCTTTCGTCCTTGCTTAGCCATGGTGGCTACACAATCTTCACCAAGCTTTGTATCTGAAACATAGAAAAATCACGTGAAACTCTAGTAGCCTATAACAGCTGTTACAATGGTTTTGTTTGGTAAGAAACCGGTCTGTTACATTTGTACTACAGTGTATGTTATGCACAGCTGTTCCGTACATAACCAGAAAACGAAAAAGTGGAAATTTGAACACTTAAACGTGATTTTTAGCAAAGGTTCAAGAAAACAAATCCCTCCTAAAATTTAATTTTACATAGGAATACTCTGCCAATCTTGAAATTCGGGCTTCAATGAGCATGATACACCCTAATGTACAGTATGTGATGCTGGGGGTGCATATATCTGCGAAGTTCTGTCTTTTCTCGTTAGAAGAGACAGTTGTGCTTTTATCATTCTCATTTCCTCCAAAATTGTACTTTATTGCCATTATTACTTCTATTATAGGATGTGAGCTGTTCTTTCTCGTTCTCTTCTTTGAGTACACTTAATGTGAAAATACGGGCACTCCATACTTAGGCATTTTTTCTCCCTAATTAACTGTCTGCATAGAAGGGTGGAAATAGTAGCAGTTTGTTCCGTACCTGCAACTTCCATTCCTCATTATGTAAAAACATTTTTGGGAGTAATTATACATGCAGTTTGAGCCATATTTAAACGAACGAACGTGTTTTGTAATATTTGCACATGATCTGTCATTTAGATTTTTTACGAGTCCCATGGAATTCAATTTATTTTCTCTGTTCTACCGCCACTTCTTCCCTATATATGAGATGAACCGGGTGTGCCTGGTTATGTGCGATGGAGATCGCAAGAGAGCAACTCGCCCCTCCATCAGGCCAGGCCTAGAGGTAGGGTCACCAGCTTGACCTCCGTGTGAAGAGAGACCTAGGCACGGAACTTTTACCAGGTTACCAGGTACCAGGTATACAGGGTGTTTATAAAGCCCCTATCTATTTCAGTGAAAACGTAGCAAAAAAGGGTAAAATTCAATAACAATATAATAAAAGGCATACATTTAACGAATACTTAAGCATATGATTCTACATGAGCACCATCAGTATCTCTCCAGAGTTCGAATCTGTCAGCAGCATTGCGGAACACATTTTGGAGCATGACAGGAGTTATTTTTGTAACTGCTGTTACGATACGAGCACGTAAATGTCCCAGCTTCATTCAGGTGACATTTTAAACACCGTCGTCTTTCAACAAGATGGGGCACCTTGTCATTACGCAAACATTGTTCGGGAGTACCTAAATGAACGATTTTCAAATCGGTGGATCAGACATGGATAGGGTGACCAGACGTCCTGCATTTTGCAGGACTGTGTCGCATTTAGAGTTTCTGTCCCGCAAAAAACATTGACCAATGCGGGACAATGTCCCGCATTCTTGTATTTATGCAATTTTCGTACAAATGAAATGTAATTTGTATTCATTATCGTAGATCTGGCATCCGCGCATCCCCTCATAAACGTTTTAAAACGTTTTTGAAACCTCCAGTACGACAGACCTCGACGGCCGACGCTCGTCAGTTAAAATTTTGAATTATAATGTTGTTGACGTGTTATTTAATTGTCAGAGTACCCATACATTTTAAAAATTACTTCAAAAAAGAAAGTGCACTTTCAATGAAGATTTAGAAAAAGAATATCCTTTTATTAAAAAAGCAAAGAGTGAGAGCATGGTGAAATGTATTAAATGTTTTTCTACTTTTTCAATTGCAAGTGGTGGGAAATGTGACATTAAACGTCATTTAAACTCTATTAAGCATAAGCAAGCTGATGCCTGCGCTTCATCAAGTAGGCCTTTGACAACGTTTTTACAGAGTAAAGATTTTGATGAAGAGAAAAAAAGTGTAGCAGTAGCTGAAGGAACTTGGACTTACCATTCAATCAAACACAACCTATCTTTTCGATCTACAGACTGCACTTCAAAACTAATCAGAAGATGCTTCAATAAGACATTTTCTTGCGCTCGTACTAAAACAGAGGCAATTTTAACTAATGTCTTTCAACCTGATGTTCTGCAATCATTAAAACGACCTTTCACTTTCCAACGGCATAACAATTTACAGTGATTGTACGAACCATGGAAATGTCAAAGTATGCCTTTTATTGGTTAGTTATTTTTTACCGACAAAGAGAGTTAAGGTAAAAATCCTAGAGGTGACAAGTTTAGCTGGAGAGACATCTGAAATAATATTCAATTTCATACACAGAACTTTAGATTCTCATCAGCTGACAAATAAAATACTGGCATTATGTGCTGACAATACAAACACTAACTTTGGGGGTCATCAAGAGGTGGCAAAAATAATGTTTTCTTCAGGCTACAGCAAAGTTTGGGTAGAAAATTAATTGGTGTCAATTGTCCAACCCATATTTTGAATAACTGCATGAAAAGTTCATGTGACTGTCTGCCTATTGATGTGGAAGTGATAGTTGTGAAAATCTACTCATTCTTTACATTTATACAGTCACAGTGGAAGAACTGAAAGATATACGTGATTTTGTTGGTATGGAGTTTCAAAATATATTAGGATACAGTAAAACCAGGTGGCTGGCTTTGAGGCCATCGAAAGGGTTCTTCGGCTATTCAAACCTTTGAAAGTGTATTTTCAGTCTCATGAAAAATGCCTACTATATCTCAGACAGTTTTTTGAGAACCCTTATGCTGAGGATTTCTGTTTTGTACACAATCAGAGTTCATTATTCCATGATTGCATCTTAAAAGTTGATCTCAAAAAGCTTCTTGCCAGAAATAGCCTGTATTCTTAAGGACTTAACGCTAAAATTAACTGAAAGAAAACAGGATTCATTTTTACCCTTAACTGTGGATAAAATGTTAAAGGATTTAGAGAGACAAGGAAAGGATATAGAAAGTTTCAAAAATACAGCTTCTTCATTCTATGCTATTTGTGTAGAATATTTGAATGAGTGGTGTCAGCATTTTGAAGAAGTAAAAATTTTTAATTAGATTCTTTTTCGCAACTTAATCTCCTGGAGTGAAGTTAAAGAAAGCATCGAATTCATTCTTGAAAGGAAGTCCGATTTCCCTTTAAATGACAGTGAACTATTTGATGAAGTAACTTGTGTAAAAGATTTTGTAACATCAGAAAGAATTAAAGAATGGAATGACGGAACTGGAAGTTGACAGTAGGTGGGTAGAAATATTTACACATTTCAAGAGTCAGAAAATTCCCTTTGAAAACATTTCCACGGTAATAGAATTCTGTTTGAGTTTACCTGAATCAAATGCTCCAACAGAGAGGGTATTTTCCATAATGAATAACTTTTGGACAGAAGAAAATAGTCGGTTAAATATAAATACTCTAAAAGCAGCGTTATTAACGATATGTAATTACGAGATGAGTTGCCTTGAATTTTGTGAATATCTGAACAAAGAAATACCTCTCCTTAAGAAAATACATTCCAGTGCCAAGTACAATTAAATAAAATGTTTTTCAATAAATTAGGTACGTAAACTATATAAAATTACTTTTCGGTAGTACAATTATTTGTCCGTTATATATCTTTGAAAGATAAAGTAAAATGCCTATAGAATGCTGCAAAATGCTTTTAAAAGATATTGGTTGACCTGTGGAGTGTTATCGAGATATCATACGAGTATATTAGTGTACCAATGGATCCGTCCCGCATTGGGATCGCAAAACTCTGGTCACCCTAGACATGGAGGCAACAGGCCCTAGGCGGCTCGATCTCCTGACCTAACGCCCTTGGATTTCTTTGCATGGGGCTTTATCATATCAAACGTCTATCAAACGAGGGTTACAGATCTGCAAGATTTACTTGCTCGTATCGTAACAGCAGTTACAAAAATAACTCCTGTCATGCTCCAAAATGTGTTCCGCAATGCTGCTGACAGATTCGAACTCTGTAGAGATACCGATGGTGCTCATGTAAAATCATATGCTTAAGTATTCATTAAATGTATGCCTTCTATTATATTGTTATTTAATTTTACCCTTTTTGCTACGTTTTCACTGAAATAGAGAGGGACTTTATAAACACCCTGTATAATAAGAATGAAAAAATGTGTACGCGAGTGATTTAAGTAGAAAAATTGCATCAAAATATTTTGGAGTTCCCAGTAATCGTGAGTCTTTAAAATACTCTGTATAACATCACAACATTGAGTTGGAACGATTATTACAAGAATGAAAGCGTGAGCGAATCTATCGCAGTATTATTAAGTCTCCCTCATTTCAACTGGCCTTAATTAAGCTACGTACAATCGGATTATAAACTACAGTATTGACCTATATCCATTAAATTATAATTACAATACTAAATTTATGTCCATAAATTTGTATATACTTCATTACATTATTGAGGAAGTTTAAAACATTCAAGGCAAATAGTGTGTGTATATTTATTTTTTTCCTATTAAGCTTATTTATTTCGAGCCATATCACATTTCTCCATGTTTTCCTTGGAATTTCCCTCATAAAAAATAGGCAACATGCCCAGTAATGTAAATAACGAGAATTTAGGAAGTGATGCACCCATAGTAGGAACGTGGATATTTACATTTCAAACAGCTGGATATCTTTTTCAGTTATTTTTCTCCCTATTCCAATACACTTACGTACAATTATATATATATATATATATATACACGGTGAACCAAAAGTAGGTGGACAGTAGGTTGAATACGGTTTGTGTTATATTATATTATAACTATGGTGTTCATTATAACTATGGTGTTTGTGTTATATTATATTAAATATTATAACTAAATTTATTTAAATTTTATTTTGTATTATAGTATACAAAAAAATTAAATATGTATTCTCAAAATAAACGTTATCATTTACTGTCCACCTACATTTGGTTCACCCTATATATATATATTAGCTTCATCTTACGAAGGACCCGCCGAACTGCTTAAAAAAATGTTTTATATTTAATCTTGATGCTATTTTATACCTGTGTTTTTATATATTAACGAATTTAACACTTATACAAAAAGTCATTCATGACACGCGTTTATTAGAATTAAAAATAAAAATTAAACTAGATCAAAGTCAAGGATAAAATTGAATTCAAAGTTAAGCTAACCTTGAACTTCATAAATCTTAAAAATATATAAAAAAAAAATTCGAAGCTATTTTTGAAAATAGTTCATCGATGTTTAAGTATATGGCGTTTTGTGCAGTAAATGTACGGACAACAATGACTATCTACAATTGTTGTAAAGGTTTTTTTTTTTCCCCTTTCAGAAGATAAATACCAAATAGATTATATACGAGTCGTTTCAACAACTTCTCTCTATATATCGTAGCGGAGCTGTCGTGAAGTTAAAAAGAAAGTTTTCTACATGCACAAAATGCATCCGGAGAAAAAATTAATCCTACGAGGAAGTAAGTTTTTTTTAGTTATCATTAATGTTAAAAAGGAATAATTGAGAGCATTTTAAACCTTCACATTTAGATTAGCACCAGTTTAAGGTATTATAGACAACAATTAAATATCTGTCTTAAAAATATTAAGTGAAGTTAATTTTAATCTCAAGGTATTGTAAACTGCTTTGAAATACATTTACTTTCGCCTCATTTCCCGGTATTTATATTTTAGTCACATGTATTAAAGAAAAGGAAATTTATATATATATATATATATATTATATATATATATACACACACAGTATATCTGTTTGTGTGTGTGTGTGATTATTGCATATAGCATGAAGACAAAATTATAAAGTCTTATAAAGATGAGAAGTTAATCACTCGACCGTTATATAACGGCTTAAACGATTATACATTCAAACATTAATTGTAAACATTGTAATGAAACTGCTTTTCAAAGCGGTTTTAAGTGCATATCTGCTGTCTTTGACTAATACATATTAATTTCAACAATACACAAAATTAATTCATTAAAAGATATACTCAAATTATTTGACTGATAATTATAATTATATTAAACAGATGTTATATCTTTTTTTTTATATCTTCTCTTCAGGTCTGTTTTTCATTATGTTTCCTGTTTTGAATTATTTACAGTATATTTAGTTCCTTTGTGTATGGCAGTATTTTAAGCATATATTTATCGAATGTCAAAAGATTTATCCAACCTCTGCTTGAAACTAATCGAGTGAAAAGGGTTTTGTCTGTGACTTCACGAGATAGTGATGCGTGATGGGAAAATTTGTCTCTGACTCTCGGGATCAGAGGAAACATAGAAAATGTACTTAAACTGAACATGCGAGCATAGCCCTAGAACATTATACCCGGAGATCTATCCTTGTAAAAATTTGGCTTCACCTGAAGATCAGGGCTCCCAGCCTTCTTTAGTTAGCCTTATAAGGCTAACGAAAATATCACGACCAAACCTAACCAATCGTTAGGTCAACTGTACGCCCTTGACGATTGGTTAGGTTAGGTCGTGATATTTTCGTTAGTTAGCCTTATAAAGCTAACTAAATAAGACTGGGGGCCTTGATCTTCAGGTGATCCAAACTACGAATTTTATGCTAAAAATAAAGAATAAAGACATACAGTATAACGTTCCCAATAAATGAACACTAATCAATATTTCACATAATTTCAAATAAATTTGAATGACTAATAAATGGTATTCTCTATTTTAATCAGTAAGAATTGTAATTAAGAGCTTTTTAATATGAGAGTGGATTTGCTTAATACTCTTCATCATTACAACAGAGGAAATCAAATTACAGAAAAAGTTATAATATATAATTTATTCGCTATAGACATCAATCTGCTATTCAGAGCCAAGAGAACGCTACATCCAAATATTTATATGTTTATCGGCCTACAATTTGTTTCTGGTTTAGGGAAAAGCATTTGTTTGAAGACAAACGCCATATTTCTGTCAGATTTCTTCGTATTTCGAAGAAAGCGTAATTGTAAGTTTGCCCAAATTAATTTAATCAAAATTAAATTAGGAGTAAAAAATTGGCCTCAGCTTTTTTAGCTTCTTTGCTCGGAGTCAATATCGGGTTGATGTACAGCAGTCTATTGCATGAAGACAAAGACGTTTATAAAAAAAAATAAAAAATTATATTAATTGCATCGCTATTAGCTAACAGAAAAACTTGCATAGTTGGACAACTATACTGCCTAGTTAGATAAAACGAGAGTACAGGTGTAGATTAGGCTGCGGCTGCATATATATATTTATACAGAGCTCCAGGCTGACAAAAATCTAAGATCCACTCTAGGTTAGCCCAAGAAAGTAGGGGGAAAATTTAATAAGCAAATAAAAATAAAGAATAGGCCAACTGAAGAATTAAACCACGTTTACACTTACAGACGTGGAATCTTTTCAGTTTTATGAACTGTAAAAACACGTAAATCTTTCACATAGGAATAGTAATAAATGTAAACTATAGAACAGACAAGGCTTTCTCCCTCCTCCGACACAACCACTGCTGACAAAATATGGTGGTGAAAGAAGATTTATAGGAAAGAATGAAAAAGTATAATGAAAAGAATAGCCTCAGAGTTCATTCATACCTTGCGTACACTTATCTCGTGTACCCAATTATGCATTAGAAGACAGTGGGAAATGAAGGATAGCAAGAAACACTAAACTACTTAATCTAATGTACACTTTGCGTTATGGTTTGGAGGGAATATATTTTTATTTATTTTATACCGAGAGAGAGAGAGAGAGAGAGAGAGAGAGAGAGAGAGAAGAGTTACAAGGAGTTACAAGGAAAAGAAGTACCTCAAAAGGCCTTGTGGCCCATACCGAGGTGGTACCAGTGGCAACGGATGCCAGGAAAAAATTCATACACCCTCAAATATTGTGCTTCTAAAATATTGTGCTTCTAAAATCGATATCATCGAACCCGTGTAAGAGCTTGTAAACCTCGATCAGTTGACCGTGCAGCCTCCGAGTTTCCACCGAAAACAAATTCAGGGCGTATAAGCGTCGATTGTAGCCCATATGCCTAACGGAAGGGATTAATTTTGTGGCCCTTGCCTGCACTCGCTCCAGCCTCTCAATATCGTTCCTGAGGATGGGCGACCAGAACTGCACAGCATACTCCAGGTGCGGCCGAACAAGGGAATTGTACAGAGAGAGCACAATCTCCTTGTTTCGAAATCGAAATTGCCTCCTTATATAACCCAACAGCTTCTGGGCTTTCCTTTCCACCTCTATGCACTGTTTGGTAAATTTAAGGTCGCTGCTAATTAGCACTCCCAAGTCCTTTTCCAAATCAGTAGCCTCGATATTACTCCCCAACATCGAATAGTCCGATTTGAGATTGGCGTAGCCAATGTGCATCACCTTGCACTTACCCAAGTTAAACGGCATTTGCCATTTTTCATTTTTCGGACCACTCTCCTATCCTACCTAGGTCCGCATGCAGTTGCTCGATCGCCTCGGGCGTCCCAACATTGGCCCCAAGCTTCGTGTTATCAGCGAATTTGGCGATCCTACTGACAGTGCCAGCGTCGATATCATTTATGTAAATGATAAACAACAGTGGCCCCAAAACGGAACCCTGTGGAACCCCGCTAGTGACCGAGGCCCAACCCGAGCTAGCCCCTTTAATTACAAGCCTCTGCCTGCCTATTCTTCAGCCAGTTTTCAATCCACCTACCTACTTCCCCACCGATACCCAGCGCGCGCACTTTGGCCATTAGCCGGCAGTGAGGTACCTTATCAAAGGCTTTCTGAAAGTCTAGATAAAGTATATCAGTGGCCCTACTCTTATCGTACTCACTCAACATGACGTGGAAAAACTCGAACAAGTTGGTGAGATACGACCTGTGCCGACTAAACCCATGTTGGGAGTCCCCAAGCAGCTTGTAGGAATCCTAATGGTTAACGATCCTATCCGCTATTATTCCCTCTAATAACACTGGGTAACAAAATTTGAAAAATTTTCTGTTTATTGTGATTTTTATGTCGTTTCTTAATGATTTCGGGGTCCTGATTCCAAAAATGATATTGGTTTTGCTCTATCATCAACCGTTTCAAAAATATAGGTTATCACACTTTTCATATGGCAAAGTATATAAAGAAGGCTAACATAAATATTTTCTGAAAATAAAACACTATTGGAAATTAATGTTTATTGAGCCAAAATTGTTTGACAAACCCAAAATGGTGCAAAGGATATAATATATATCATGAGGAGAACCGATAAGAGAATAACAAACCTCGTTATGCAGTGTGCGTTCCTTAAAAATGCACTGAAGAACGCGACTTCCGCGTATGAACATTCTTATCCTTTCTGATCAGCGACCATACGTAGTCTCCCATCATGGAAGCATCCCAATGGCCCTGGTACCTTTTCTCCATCGTTTGAATATCTTGATGGAATCTTTCGCCATGTTCTTCACTCACATCGCAGATAGTGTAATTTTAAAGACATACGGCACCCCATTTTACCATAGCACTTAATCAAGTTTGACACTAACTCCTTATAGTTTGGTGCTTTATGGTTGCCTAAAAACCCACGAACCACATCACGGAAAGCACACCAAGCCTCTTTTTCGATCGGAGTCATCTTGGCTTCAAGGTTCTTTGAATTCAACAGCACCTTGACTTGTGGTCCTACAAAGATGCCAGCCTTGACTTTGGCCTCAGAGAGTTTAGGGAACATGACCCGAATCTGTTGGAAAACTTCCCCTCCAAAATCTAACGCAGTTACAAACTGCTTAATTAGACCCAACTTAATATGGAGAGGTGGTAGCAGAACTATGTCAGGCTTCACAAGAGGTTCCCTGAGTACATTGTACTTTCCTGGTTGCAGTCCTTCACGTGGAGGCCACTAAACTGTTTTATAGTGCTCAGTTGAAGCCCTGCTATCCCACAGGCAAAGAAAACATGAATATTTAGTAAACCCTCCTTGTAAACCTAACAGGAAACCAATCATTTTGAAATCACCACACACGTCCGTTATATTGTTCATACCTGATTTGAATGAGCAGTTGTTTGACATTTTCATAGTCCTCTTTCAATTGAACAGAATGTGCAACTGGTATAGGTGGATATTTGTTTCCATTGTGGAGTAGAACAGCTTTTAAACTCCGAGTTGAACTGTCAATAAACAGGCGCCACTCTGAGGGTATATGTGTTAACCCAATAGCTGTGAATAGACCATTAACCTCGCTGCAATAACAGAGAGAGCCATTGACATCGTAGAACCTTGCAAACTCTTCATGCCGCTTTCGGTATACAGTGCTCTTGTAGTCTTCTCCAAGCAAATTCCACTCTTTGAGTCTGGAGGTCAGAAGCTCAGACCCTGATTTCGTCAGACCCAAATCTCTAAGTAAGTTGTCCAATTCCCTCTGATTTGGAAAGTGAGGGTTTGTACTGAAAGTTACTGTATATTCTTCATCATGACTGTCCTCACCAGCCGACATCTCAGATGAGCTAGCTGCATCTTCATTTTCAACCTGCAAAGCAAAGAAACAAAATATAGGCATAGCTATATATGTAGAAGAGCATCAGCACTAAGAAAAATCGACACATAATGACCCACAGTCTGTAAATACAGAAGGTAAAGTAATGGATAGATACCTGTTCTGGTGGGACGTGGTATTGGAAGACCTTCGCCATGTGGTACAGGAGCTATGGACGACGCTATGCTTGGATACTGAAGAGTCTGCCTTCCTTTAACTTTCCCGTACTTAGAAACATCTACCATGCAGTAGTAGCAATCGTCGTGGTGGCTCTTTGGTTCTCTCCATATTCTGGGTACCGCAAAGGGCATTGCCTTGCGTACTCCCCGCAGCCACCCTTCAAGTGTGGAGCGGCAGCTTCCACAGATCACATGGGGTGTCCAGGGCTTATCTTGGTCACCCATAGGCATACCAAAATAGAGCCGATACGCGATCCAGAACTTGGTGCCTTTCACAATCTTGTGCGATACTTGCTTGGGGCCTATGTAATACCCACAAACGTAGCAGAATATATCCGGCGAGTGTTTACAAGCTCTAGTTGCCATTCTCTTTACCAAACTGTACTACATTACTCATAACCTGCAGCTATAGAGAGAAGAGTTATTAAATCTGCAACAGATTCCAGAAAAAAGATGTATTCACAACACTGAAATAATGTTCGCAATAAAAAAGGATCGATAACACTCAAATCGTCAGCACAGAGAAGCACAGAAACACAGTACCTCAGTGCTGGTAACCATCAGACAAACAACCTGCTTTCTTTGTGTGCTCACACTTACTGACTTCTCAGACTCTGCGCTCTTCTTTATATAGCACAGTGGAAGTTTCGGGCAATTTCTAGAGCAAGAAACTGTCAACGAACATCCGGATTGTTCTCACAATTCATGATTATTCTGATATTGCTGCGCCCATAACATTATACTGGTAAAACATGAAAAATGGATTATCTCTGAAACCATTGATGATACACACAAACCAAGGCCAAATTTGGACTCAGCGCCCACAAATGCATATAAAAACATAAAAAATCCTATATAAACAGAATCAGTGTTACACAGTGTAATTTACGGACAACCGAAGTGAGACTAATGGACGATAGTTCCCTGAACTTTCGTGATCCCCTTTCTTAAAGATAGGGATTACGTTGGCTTCCCTCCAGTCACAGGCACCTGGCCCGTCTCCAACGATTTGTTGAAGACTATAGCCAGGTGGAGAGCCACCTGGTCGCGCACTTCCCGCACCACTCTCGGGAGGAACTGGTCTGGCCCAGGAGCCTTAAACGCGCTCAGTTTGTCTATTCTATCGGCAACGACTGTCGCGGTGCACCGAACACTACCAGCTAGCACCTTCGTGCCTGACGCCTGGCTCGGGGATGACGCGGGTGTCCTCCCTGGTTAACACTCCCGCAAAGTACTCATTCAGCACATTAGCGATGTCTGCGTCGGAAGTCCGCAGCGTGCCGCTGGGGTCCTTTAACGGACCTATCATGCTTCTAATGCGCTTTTTACTATTAAAATAACTGAAGAACTCCTTAGGGTTCCCCTTGCAGAGGGGAGTTCTTCGTTACGTTTGGCTAGCCTAACGTTCGCCTTCACTTCCCTGCACACTGCACAGGCAGACATAAGCCTCAGTGTTCTCGTGGGAACGATTGTCCTTCGCCCTCCTATACGCAGCTTTCTTATTTCGGATAGCCGAAGCGATGTCACGACTGAACCACTTAGGTTGCGTTGAAGCAAGGGTGACCTGTTTTGAGGGTATGGCAGCAGACTGCAGCACCATAAACTGGTCCCGGAATGCACTCCACACTCCTTCAACATCGCCACCGACATCTAACCCCATCTTACCTACGCTACCCGTGAGGCTAACAAAGTCCGCCCGCCGTAGATCGAGCTTACTGCCTCTCGAGTTACTACGCTTCACCCTAGGGACGCACACACGGAACCTAATCAGACCGTGATCAATCCCGCCCAACGATTCGTCAACGGTGAGGCCAGTGACGAGGTTGTCTTCGGTCGTGAATACTAAGTCTAGAACGCTTTCGCCTCGTATAGACTCATTGACCCACTGAGTGAGGAAGTTCTCATCAGCAAAGTCAACTAGCCTCCTCCCTTCAGCATCAGCAGTCCTGTCTTCCCAGTTTATGCCGCGACAGTTGAAGTCTCCTAAATCTACACACACCCTATCCCCTAGCAGGCTACGGAGTTCGGTGTACAGGGCTGTATCCTCCTCGAGGAGGAGATGCGGAGGTCTGTACACCAAGATTAACCTATAGTTCGTCCCTCCCACGTACAGATCGACGCCAAGCAGCTCCCGTTCCGATCGGAACTGGCAGTCAACCGGACTCAACGTATCCCTCACATATATTAGTACCCCTCCCCCTCCCCATGGGTGCGGTCCTTGTGAAACATTCTATACCCAGGAATCTCGAACTCCGCAACGTAGTCCCTACGATCAGTATGAATCCAGGACTCGGTGATAGCAACGATATCCTGGTATTCTGATACTAAGAGCGCCCGTAGCTCGCAAAACTTATTCCTAATCGACATAGCATTAAAAAGCACTGCACGGAGGGAGCCTTCCCTATTCTGACCGCCCTCTAGCACGATCTGTTTCCCAAACAGAAGAGTTACAAGGAGTTACAAGGAAAAGAAGTACCTCAAAAGGCCTTGCGGCCCATACCGAGGAGGTACCAATGGCAACGGGTGCCAGGGAAAATTTTGTAAAAGTTTATTTTTCTTTCAACTATCCTAGCAGTAGTAGAAAACTGGATAGAAAAGTAGAAGGCTCTCTCCCCACCCTCCGCTCCCTCCCTGCCAGAGGCATGTACGGAAAAAGGTTGAAGAAAATACCTTGACCCTGGAAAAGTAGCCAAGGAAATTTTACAGGAAAGTGGAGAATATATAAATAGCTCTATATTTAGCTTGCTCACAGAGACACCGAGCAAGCGAACTCCTGCAGAGTTTTCCGAGGTTTTAATCTTAAACTATGAGTGTGTTCAGTACTTTGTCTAGCCTATTTTTAAACAGATTTACACTGACTGGAAACAACCTCTGAGGGAAGTTGGTTCCAGATATTAACTATTTTATAGGAAAAGAAATTTCCGCAGACTGAGGTCCTAAATGTCTTTACACACTCAAATAGTGTGCAAGATTTCGTCTACCCTTTTCTTGAACTGATCCACAGAGGAACTGTTCACAACTTCCGAAGGTAACCTGTTCCATGTGTCACAGATCTTATACGTAAAGTAATTCCCACACACACTAGTCCTAAACCGTTTCAAATCCAACTTCCAACCATTGTTGCGAGTTGGGTTATCATTTAAACTAAACATACTTCTAAAATCGACATCGTTGAACCCGCGTAAGAGCTTAAAAACCTCGATCAGTTGACCGCGCAGCCTCCGAGTTTCAAGCGAAAACAAGTTCAGGGCGCGTAACCGTCGATTGTAGCCCATATGCCTAACGGAAGGGATTAACTTTGTGGCCCTCGCCTGCACTCGCTCCAGCCTCTCAATATCTTTCCTGAGGGTGGGCGACCAGAACTGCACAGCATACTCCAGGTGCGGCCGAACAAGGGAATTGTACAGTGAGAGCACAATCTCCTTGTTCCGAAACTGAAATTGCCTCCTGATATAACCCAATAGTTTCTGGGCTTTCTTTTCCACCTCTACGCACTGTTTCGTAAACTTAAGGTCGCTGCTAATTAGCACACCCAAGTCCTTTTCTAAATCAGTCACCTCGATATTACTACCCAACATCGAGTAGTCCGACTTGGGATTGGGAAGAGAGAGAGAGAGAGAGAGAGAGAGAGAGAGAGAGAGAGAGAGAGAGAGAGAGTTACAAGGAGTTACAAGGAAAAGAAGTACCTCAAAAGGCCTTGCGGCCCATACCGAGGAGGTACCAATGGCAACGGGTGCCAGGGAAAATTTTGTCTTTCAACTATGCTAGCAGTAGTAGAAAACTGGATAGAAAAGTAGAAGGCTCTCTCCCCACCCTCCGCTCCCTCCCTGCCAGAGGCAGGTACGGAAAAAGGTTGAAGAAAATACCTTGACCCTGGAAAAGTAGCCAAGGAAATTTTACAGGAAAGTGGAGAATATATAAATAGCTCTATATTTAGCTTGCTCACAGAGACCGAGCAAGCGAACTCCTGCAGTTGGTTCCAGATATTAACTATTTTAGGAAAAGAAATTTCCGCAGACTGAGGTCCTAAATGTCTTTACACACTCAAATAGTGTGCAAGATTTCGTCTAACCTTTTCTTGAACTGATCCACAGAGGAACTGTTCACAACTTCCGAAGGTAACATGTTCCATGTGTCACAGATCTTATACGTAACGTAATTCCCACACACACTAGTCCTAAACCGTTTCAAATCCAACTTCCAACCATTGTTGCGAGTTGGGTTATCATTTAAACTAAACATACTTCTAAAATCGACATCGTTGAACCCTCGTAAGAGCTTGAAAACCTCGATCAGTTGACCGCGCAGCCTCCGAGTTTCAAGCGAAAACAAGTTCAGGGCGCGTAACCGTCGATTGTAGCCCATATGCCTAACGGAAGGGATCAACTTTGTGGCCCTCGCCTGCACTCGCTCCAGCCTCTCAATATCTTTCCTGAGGGTGGGCGACCAGAACTGCACAGCATACTGCAGGTACGGCCGAACAAGGGAATTGTACAGTGAGAGCACAATCTCCTTGTTCCGAAACTGAAATTGCCTTCTGATATAACCCAATAGTTTCTGGGCTTTCTTTCCACCTCTACACACTGTTTCGTAAACTTAAGGTCGCTGCTAATTAGCACACCCAAGTCCTTTTCTAAATCAGTCACCTCGATATTACTGCCCAACATCGAGTAGTCCGACTTGGGATTGGCGTAGCCAATGTGCATCACTTTGCATTTACCCAAGTTAAACGGCATTTGCCATTTTTCGGACCACACTCCTATCCTACCTAGGTCCGCACGCAGTTCCTCGATCGCTTCGGGCGTCCCAACATTGGCCCCAAGCTTGGTGTCATCAGCGAATTTGGCGATCCGACTGACGATGCCACGTCGATATCATTTATGTAAATGGTAAACAACAGCGGCCCCAAAACGGAACCCTGAGGAACCCCACTAGTGACCGAGGCCCAACCCGAACTAGCCCCTTTAATTACCACCCTCTGCCGCCTATTCCTCAGCCAGTTTTCAATCCACCTACCTATTTCCCCACCGATACCCAGCGCGCGCACTTTCGCCATTAGCCGGCGGTGAGGTACCTTATCAAAGGCTTTCTGAAAGTCGAGATAAAGTATATCAATCGCCCTACTCTTATCGTACTCACTCAACATGACGTGGAAAAACTCGAGCAAGTTGGTGGAGACACGACCTATGCCGTCTAAACCCATGTTGGGAGTCCCCAAGCAGCTTGTGGGAATCCAAATGGTCAACGATTCTATCAGCTATTATCCTTTCTAATAATTTACCTACAACTGAAGTGAGACTAATAGGACGATAGTTCCCTGGACTTTCGTGATCCCCTTTATTAAAGATAGGGGTCACGTTGGCCTCCTCCAGTCACCAGGCACCTGGCCCATCACCAACGATTTGTTGAAGACTGTAGCCAGGTGGGGAGCCACCTGGTCGCGCACTTCTCGCAAAACACTGGGGAGAAACTGGTCTGGCCCAGGAGCCTTAAACGCGCTCAGTTTGTCTATTCTATGAGCAACGACTGTCGCGGTACATCTAACACTATCCAGGTCAGCACCTTCGTGCCTCACAGCTGGCTCGGGGATGACGCGGGTGTCCTCCCTGGTGAACACTCCCGCAAAGTACTCATTAAGCACATTAGCGATGTCCGCGTCGGAGGTCCGCAGAACGCCGCTTCCGTCCTTTAAAGGACCTATCATGCTTCTAATAGGCTTTCTACTATTAACATAACTGAAGAACTCCTTAGGGTTCCTCTTGCAGAGGCTTGCCACCCGTAGTTCTTCGTTACGTTTCGCTAGCCTAACCTTCGCCTTCACTTCCCTACACAGGCGGACATACGCTTCAGTGTTCTCGTGGAACGATTGGCCTTCGCCCTCCTATACACTACTTTCCTATTTCGGATAGCCGAAGCGATGCCACGATTGAACCACTTAGGCTGCGTTGAAGAAGGGGTGACCGGTTTTGAGGGTATGGCAGCAGACTGCAGCACCATAAACTCATCCCGGAATGCACTCCACACTCCCTCAACATCGCCGCCAACCTCTAACCCCATCTCTGCTACGCTATCCCTGAGGCTAACAAAGTTCGCCCGCCGGAGATCGAGCTTACTGCCTCTCGAGTTACTACGCTTCACCCGAGGGACGCACACACGGAACCTAATAAGACCGTGATCACTCCCGCCCAACGATTCGTCAACGGTGAGGCCAGTGACGAGGTTGTCTTCGGTCGTGAATACTAAGTCTAGAACGCTTTCGCCTCGTGTAGGCTCGTTGACCCACTGAGTGAGGAAGTTCTCATCAGCAAAGTCAACTAGCCTCCTCCCTTCGGCATCGGCAGAGAGAGAGAGAGAGAGAGAGAGAGAGAGAGAGAGAGATTCATCGTTTTCGAGAAATTCAGTAAAATACTGTAAGAGCAATGGATCTTTGTTTGCTGTGTTAAGGAGTGTTAAGAAAATTTAATATCTGTGCAGTGTGCATTGAAAGCTCTGTGAACGAAGTTGTTCGAAGGATGAAAGCAGACGCTCAATCTCTCAACGAAAGCAGGTACTCTACTTTTCAACAGCCCTTCTGTTCAAAACGGAGAAAATAAAGCTTTGCGTCATAAATTATTATAAGAAAACCGATTTTTTCTGTATATACAGTATAGAGAAGATGGATGGTATATGTCATCTAAATACAAACAACAGTCAGACCTCTTGTGAGGACAATATTGCAATTATTGCATGCTTGGCTTGGAGAGGGATGGAAGGTTAATGTGTGTGTGTGTGTGTGTGTGTGTGTGTGTTTGTGTGTGTTTATTCTCAATGCTTATCGAGGTAAAAAATATGTCAGACAGATAAATATTCGAAAATAAGCACTCGACATGAATTTAATAAATAAAACTAACAAAAGGTCAGAAAACAAACCATTGCATTGATTTAGTACTTCAATGCAAACATGTCGCCCTGCTTATGATTGCGAATACATAAATGTTAATGCATTAAATATTACTCTTTATATCTTAGCGAGGATCGTAAACTTAACGCGCAGTATTATAGAGTTAGACACATATTTCCGCTTCAATACAAGTTCCTTACAAGAATTTTATTTTTCTTGTGCATTACTCGTGTTGTGCGGGCCACTTTTCGCACTGTGATTTTTTATATTAATATCACCTTGAACGTTTGACGAACGGGTGGTCCTCGACTTTCAACAAGGTCATAGCATAAGAAATTATTACTGAGTAGTTTGAATCAATTAAATTAATGACCTGACAAAATTCATTCGCAGGTGGGACTAAAAAAAACTCATTGGTATCTAAAGGGAGTTTTGCCTTACTCAAATAGCTTTATTGAGAATTTACTACAGCATGAGGTTCGACCAAAGTAGTTTAAAAATAAGAAAGAGCTTTTGAGATGCCTCGGACAGCCAAATAATAAACAAGAGGAGAGGAGAGAAATCTCCTCGGTCAAAGGCTATGAAAGGAATGACGTAAATTTTCATTAGAAATAATTAAATAGTTAATTTTAAGGGGATAGATTGGGGTGAGGGGGAGTTAACACCCTGATGAAGTATTTGCTATCGTTTTATTGTTTGAGTAAAACTAACTAATTTTGATAAAATGCAAAATTTTAAATGGCGATATAATGTCGGGACTGTACACTGATATGAATTATCATACATTATGATTACAGTATAACCCATCGAGTTAAGTCTAAACTAACATCATAACATGATTTCATTAAAGTAACATTGATGTTTAAGTTATTATTATTATCATCATTAGTATTATTAAATTACTGTTACTGTTTTTATTATTAAATTACTATACTGACAGTGATTTAAGGCCTTCTTGGCTATGAATAGAAAGTAAAGAAATAGTATATACAAATGTACGTGTCAGTGTTATTTACATTTGGATTGCATAGACATTCGTAGTACCACAACAGTTAATAGGTAACAGTAATTGCTCTTGAAATGTTACGAAGGACAAGAATGACACGTTGATAGCATAATGGATCAGTGGGTATAGACGAATAATAAGAACAGTAGATACGCAGTCGTGTAACAGAACGAGTATACATTTATAACGTACATGTACAAATTTATAGAACGGAGTGAAAACAGATTTTTAAGATGGAATGTATACCGAAATGATGATTCGGGACTTCGTCAGGGCTTTGAAGGAAACGTATCACTGAATTCCAACGCTCACGATATTGAATAGAGAAACATAAGTAGACATAGGTAGATAGGGCATAGGTAGACAGTAAATAAATAATGGCCTGAAGTAATAAATATTTTACTATAATGGATGGTCCGCAAAACACGATATATATGGTATAAATATATATTATTCCTATATAGTATAAATTCTGTAGCAGTATATGGGGGTAGCAACTATAAGGGGGTCCAAAAACCTTAGCCCCCTCATTTGCAGTTTACATGTTTACTTATATCGAAATAGTTTTTAGTGATTATAAAAATATATAAAATTCTTTATTTATTGCAGGTATTAAAATTACTCTAGTTGATAAAGTGATAATATAATGGCTTCTCATTTAATTGGTGATTCGGAGAGGCAACGTGTGATAGATCGGTGTGATAGATCGCATACGAGCAATAACATTTCGGGAAGCTCGTGATGCTGGAGCCACCTTTATAACACGTTCATGGGTTGCCAAAAAGTTGCGAAGAAGTGAGGACTTCGTCAAAAGAAATTGGAATAAAACTTTGGATGAATGTGAAATGGATACAACCAAATCTGGGCGTCCAAATTTGCCACTCTCTCAGGAAACAAAGGACATCATTGAAAGCGGTACGCGTAAGCGGAAAAACAGCTGTGCTAAACTTTCTAGAGAGATCGAAGTGTTGAGAGGAAAGATCGTTAGTGGTGAGATCATTCGACTGTACCGTCATAGGCAAGGTTTAAAGCCTTGGCATGAACTTCCAAAGCCAAGAAAAACTCAACTTAACATCGATGACAGAATGTGGTTTGCCCATTATCTTCAAGATTGGGATGTGGATGATTTCATGCATTTAGTTGTCTCCGATGAATTTTTTGTTTACGTAACAAGTCAGCCTAACTACCAAAATGATCGCGTGTGGGCCACAACACCAGATGAAATCGATGACAATGAACATTATCGCGAATTATTAAAAAGTCCAGACTGTGTTGGTGTTTGTTTTGTTCACTGCAAAGAAGCTCATGTGGGTGCTGAAGCCAAATGGTCAGAGTTGGGATGGACAGTATTTTCGTGATATTATTCTATCCCAGCATATCATTCCTTTTCTAAGAAACCCAAACAATGTTATGGATGTCGATCAGGTCACACTTCTGCACGATAAGGCCCCCTGCTTTAAGGCATTAGCCACTCAACAGTTGTTGCGGAACCATGAGATCGATTTCTTTGGAAATGAAGAATAGCCAGGAAATTCTCTTGACCTGAACGTCTGTGAACACATTGGATCAGTTATAAAGGACAAGGTTGAATGTCTCTTGTTTCAAGAACCTGCAGCAAATCGATTTTCGAAGGATACAATGACGCAACACATTGAAACTGTTTTACCAAATTTGCATAACGATCAAGATCTATTCACGTCACTTTTGACAAGCTACCCAAAGCGAATTCAGGCTGTCTTGGAAGCCAATGGCGGGAACACCAAGTTTTAATTGTTTCTCATTAAATGCAGGATTAAATTCCCTTTTGTAAGGTATGTTTAGTTTTACTGTACCTCTAATGGTTTAGGCCATGGCCGGGGGAGCTAAGGTTTACTGGAGCCCCGTACTGTATACTGAATACGAAATGTGGAAGTATTCAGTATTGAATGTATGAAAGTGTGAAACAGAGCAACAGACTGCAGATAATATAAGGATAAATGTTATAAATTTACTAATTTAATCCACTCGAATATATAAATCATTACAGGAATGTATGAGAGGAATACAGCACAGAAAGGATGTAATCACAGTAATGCAGATACACAGATATAGTACAGAAATAGTACAGGACACAGCGAGTGACATCAGAACTCTATAATTAATGGCATATTTATAAACTATATATAGTTTGCTATTTACAAATAGGGAATATATGACAAGAGATGTAATTTCGAAGTACAAACAAGGGATTTAATCCTATTGCAGCCGAACGTGCATGCATGATATGAGATTTATAGATGGAGAAATGATTACAATTAACATCATTAATTTCCTAACAAACCAGAAATGGAAAAAAATGGGAATAATTGTGATGGAATCTAAAGCAATCTGAAAAGTTGATTACTCTTGATCGCATTTCGACTGAGAGTGAGATTAAGGGATAATCGCTCTTGGAGCAATCTTATTATGTACAAATATGAAAGTGGTATTACTTGGGAATGATTCACAATAGTTATTTCCGCTTTTAAGAAGCATGAAACACGTAACTTAGAATTTATACATATTATAGAACGTCCATCTTACTTATACGCACCAACCGTGGCATTAGATCACTCATATACAGATGGTATGCATTAGGTGGATTTAAGTGTATTTAATCTGCTACTATATTTTTCTTTTGTATTGACTTGTACTCAAAATTACTCCATTTATTAGAGAAACGCAACATGTGTAGACTGTACACATGTTGCGTTTCTCTAATAAATGGAGTAATTTTTGAGTACAAGACAATACAAAAAGAAAAATATAGTAGCAGATTAAATACACTTAAATCCATCTAATAAATACCATCTGTATGATGATCTAAATGCACGGTTGGTGCGATGAGTAAGATGGACGTTCCTCTAATATGTAGAAATTCTAAGTACTACTCTGTACTACTGCTCTGTACTACAGAGAGTATGACGTTGAACAGTATATTGGAAAAATGTGCGATTTTATTCATGCCATATATGATTGCCATTAAATTCGGTATTGTGAGGCAGAATTAATGTTTCGTCACTTGTCTGCCAAATGGAGGAATGTCTATGAAATGAAGTGAATCTCAATGAATTGGCATGTTCTACACTACAGTTGAATACATTAAAAAAATATATCCATTTGCAGGAGGACATTCATTGACATTCATCGAATATTGAAATATATTACAGGATAAAAATTTATATAATCTCATTTTAGTTTGCCTTGACTTTTATCCTTTAATTTATCACACCAAAAAAAAATTATTAATAATAATTAATATATATAATAACAGTCGGTAGCGAGTCATCTGTACATGAAAACATCTGTTATACAGTATACATAACGAAAAGGTGCATGAAGAATATCTGTATATTATACATATTGTGCATATACAGTATATACAGTATGTATATGCAAGAAGAGACTGCAATTGTATGCTGAATTATTGAATTTCAACTTCAACAAATATTCGGATATGAACGCAAATTATGAAGCTAACATTTAGTTTCATTAAGTTTAATGAATACTCATTGCCATGTATACCAAAACTTTAGTACAGAAGACCTTTTAAATATATTTATTTTACATTCCCGGAGGACAAACATGATTGAAGTGTCTTTATAAGGACTTAACTGTAAGCATATATATATATATATTATATATATATATATATATATCTGACCTATGTATCATTTAGGCATCATTTTGTAATTTTTTTTATCTATTTTTGTTTCAATTTATATTTATTTTCATTTCTTTATTCTTTTGTGACCTATGTATAATTCAGACATAACTATAAAAATTGGTTGTAACAAGCCATCTGAACTTATGTTGAATTTCGGCAAAGGGCTAAAATTGTTAGTTTTCCGTACAAATGTGTTTTGCTCCTCCCACAACTTTTATTCTACACTTACTATATATATTTTTGGGGGGGGGGGACCTATATACAGGGTGTCCCATAAATCCGCATCATAGAGAAATTCATATTTTTTATTTCTACAAACCATAATTCTCATTTTTCTCTTTCTACAGCCATAATGTCTGTGTCAGGAAGAACGAATCCAGATAATTCTACTCATAGGAAATCGGAGTCAGAGAGAGGCCGCTGCTGAATTTAACAGACTGCATCCAGACCGGCGAGCCAATAACACAGAGTTGTGTTAGCAGACTTGTTGCAAAGTTTAAGGAAACAGGATCCATAGAAGATAAACCACGCCGTGGACTTCAAGGAGGTCCACTGACGATGATACAGCGACTGCTATCCTGGCTCATTTTTAACAAAGTCCCAATAAGTCTCTTCGGCGATTGTCCACCGAGACAGGAGTGTCGAAAAGTAGCATCCATTGGCATTCTTCAGGCTCACAAATGGCATCCATATACTTCAGATCCTAAGAAATTAAGCGAGATGATCCCGACCGGGCGGATGGAATTTTGTGAATGGGCTTACGGAACAATATGCTCGGGATGCCAATTTCCCGTCCACCATTCTGTTCAGGGACGAGGCTGTTTTTTATGGAAATGGTGAGGTAAATCGACAGAACACCCGCTACTGGTCTCAAAAACACCCTCACTGGTATACCTCTTCAAAGGAACAAGGTGCATCTCGGGTGTGGTATGGTGTGGCATTTGGAAGGATCACATCATAGGCCCCTCTTTTTCGATGAACATGTCACTGGAGCACCTACCTACGTATGTTCAAGGAAGAAGCATTTCCCAGTGTCTTGAACGAAGAAGGAATTTCCCCAACATGGTTCCAGCAAGACGGCGCGCCTGCTGCATACAGCACCCAAGTAAGGGAATACCTGTACAACAATTCCCTGGTCATTGATAGGACGTCGAGGGCCTGTGGAATGGCCAGCTAGAAGCCCGATCTCACGCCACTAGATTTTTATCTCTGGGTCCACTTGAAAGCGCTGGTATACGCAGAGAAAATTAGGAGTGTTGAACATTTGCGGCAGCGCATTATTGGGCATGTAACACCATTACTCCTGACATCATTCACCGTGTGCTTGCTGACTGGGTATCACGTCTGAATTTTTGTGTATTGAAAACAATGGTGGACATATTGAGCACGTTCTGTTAATAAAAGCTTTCGTTTGCCTTTTTTTATTATTTTTCCTATGATGCCGGACTTATGGACACCCTGTATAAGTCCTTTAACTCTCTTTTCACTCCAGTGTTCCTGAGAATGTCATTAGACAAAGCGCTTGAGAACCACTTGTTTCTTCCTTCGTGGTTTTATTCATCATAAATATTTTTCACGTGTCCTTTCGTGAAATAGTTTTCATATATATATATATTATATTATATATAATATATATATATATATATAATATTATATATTATATATGATTGAACTCAGAATGGTCCCCTGAGGTTTTTCATGATACACACAGACCGTGCATGGAACAAGGAGCTCTTCTAGGAAAATTAAATCCACTATAGTCCGAATAAGTAATGGTAAATGACAAACACTATAGTTTTTTTCTTTTTCAAGATGTTAGCCCGACGTGGGCAACGGATCACTCGCAAAGAGGTCCCAAAAATATAGCTTCCTCACCAGCTATCTGCAAAGCAGATAGGATCCAGCTTTGGGACAGGATCTAGGGGTTACAGCTACACCTAGCCTACTAAATTCAGGACCTCAATATAAGCAAAAGACTCGTTGCATTCACGTTGGATTGAATACATCAAAGAAAAAGGGGTAACTATTGTATTTTTAGCCAACACCCAAAACATAAACCTCAACTGGCAAAATTGAGCGTCCACTTTTCAAGGCACAAAGCATGTCAATTGGACTATGGTCTAATGGGGACGAGTATTGTTACGGACTTTCACCTGTTCTTCTCCACACTCTTTCCCGTCCATCGGATGTTCGAAGATTAAATCTTGATTCGTCCGTGAACAATACTCGTCCCCATTAGACCATAGTCCAGTTGACATGCTCACGAGCGAAAGCAAGACGAGCATTGCGGTGGTGTGGGAGCAATTCCGGGCTTATTGCTGGACGTTTAGCATGTAAGCCACTTTCCATGTCTCCTTCTAACGGTTCGCTCCGATGCACTGACGTCTCGAGACCTTTCCAGCTTATTGCGGACGTTTGTGGCAGTCAAGCGACGACTCGCAAAACACTTAAGACGATGAAACGATCGTCACGAGCAGATATGCAGCGCGATCTTCCAGATCCTGGTCTTCGAGTGTACTCTCCTGTCCCCACATAACGCTGGTAGACACGTCGAACCGTTGTTCTTGGAATTCCTAGCGCATCGGCGACGTAACGCTGGCTCCGACCATCTTCAATTAGGGCGACGACTCTTGCGACGTTCACGGCACTCAAATCCATTGTAAGGGGTTCCAAAAAACCTTAGCCCCCTCATTTGCAGCTTACATGTTTACTTATATCGAAATAATTTTTAGTGATTATAAAAATATATAAAATTCTTTATTGCAGGTATTAAAATTACTCTAGCTGATAAAGTGATAATATAATGGCTTCTCAATTAATTGGTGATTCGGAGAGGCAACGTGTGATAGATCGGTGTGATAGATCGCATACGAGCAATAACATTTCGGGAAGCTCGTGATGCTGGAGCCACTTTATAACACGTTCATGGGTTGCCAAAAAGTTGCGAAGAAGTGAGGCCTTCGTCAAAAGAAATTGGAATAAAACTTTGGATGAATGTGAAATGGATACAACCAAATCTGGGCGCCCAAATTTGCCACTCTCTCAGGAAACAAAGGACATCATTGAAAGCGGTACGCGTAAGCGGAAAAACAGCTGTGCTAAACTTTCTAGAGAGATCGAAGTGTTGAGAGGAAAGATCGTTAGTGGTGAGATCATTCGACTGTACCGTCATAGGCAAGGTTTAAAGCCTTGGCATGAACTTCCAAAGCCAAGAAAAACTCAACTTAACATCGATGACAGAATGTGGTTTGCCCATTATCTTCAAGATTGGGATGTGGATGATTTCATGCATTTAGCTGTCTCCGATGAATTTTTTGTTTACGTAACACGTCGGCCTAACTACCAAAATGATCGAGTGTGGACCACAAAACCAGATGAAATCGATGACAATGAACATTATCGCGAATTATTAAAAAGTCCAGACTGTGTTGGTGTGTTTGTTTTGTTCACTGCAAAGAAGCTCATGTGGATGCTGAAGCCAAATGGTCAGAGTTGGGATGGACAGTATTTTCGTGATATTATTCTATCCCAGCATGTCATTCCTTTTCTAAGAAACCCAAACAATGTTATGGATGTCGATCAGGTCACACTTCTGCACGATACGATAAGGCCCCCTGCTTTAAGGCATTAGCCACTCAACAGTTGTTGCGGAACCATGAGATCGATTTCTTTGGAAATGAAGAATAGCCAGGAAATTCTCTTGACCTGAACGTCTGTGAACACATTGGATCAGTTATAAAGGACAAGGTTGAATGTCTCTTGTTTCAAGAACCTGCAGCAAATCGATTTTCGAAGGATACAATGACGCAACACATTGAAACTGTTTTAGCAAATTTGCGTAACGATCAAGATCTATTCACGTCACTTTTGGCAAGCTACCCAAAGCAAATTCAGGCTGTCTTGGAAGCCAATGGCGGGAACACCAAGTTTTAATTGTTTCTCATTAAATGCAGGATTCAATTTTCTTTTGTAAGGTATGTTTAGTTTTACTGTACCTCTAATGGTTTAGGTCATGGGCGGGGGGGGGGGCTAAGGTTTATTGGAGCCCCGTAAATGTCCAATTATGAAACCCAAAATAATTAGAATTCTATTTATTACTAAGCGCAAATGCCTACTCCCACTAGTGGAAGAAAAAGTGGCTCTAACAGTCTAAGAGCAATTGAATGTCAGACTGTCGAATTCTTAAAAGAAGTTGAAAATTCGTTACAGCTAGTGTGTTCGCAGCTGACGTTGTTTTGTCTCGTTATTTGGTTGCCTCATAGACAATATTTTCGAATTTTAAAACTTTTATAAACAGAAGCTTGCCCACGTTTTTACTTTTCTCGATATTTCAAGGGGCCCAATTTTTCTGCCACTCAGTGTATATATATATATATATATATATATATATATATATATATATATATATATATATATATATATATATGATGATAAAACCACGAAGGAAAGGAAACACAGAATGGTGCTCAAGCGCTTTCGTCTAATGACATCCTCAGGAACACTGAAGTAAATAAAGAGTTCGAGACTATATATAGGTCACAAAAAGAAATATATATATATATACAGTGCCCGCGAAAAGTATCCGATCACCCTTGAAATTTGTATTTTTTACATAAAAAACAATGTTTAAATGTATACTAACCTTATATTAGTATTTTGTCATCTGTCCTTTGGTTTGGATGACTTGTTCTAGACGTTTTGGCATGGATTTAATCAAGTTTTGACAAACTTCCACTGATATTTCCTTGCACCATACCTTTTTGATGGCCTCTTGTAATTTTTCGACTGAGCCAGTGTCGTGGCATTCAACCTTATTTTTTATTATTAGCCACAGATTTTCTATCGGATTGAGATCTGGACTATTACCAGGCCAATCCAAAATATCAAATTTATTGTCAGTAATCCATTTTGTCACTATTTTGGCCCTGTGACATGGTGCACCATCATGCATGTATGTTTTTGTCCTTTGGATTGCCATTGCCATTGGAAGTTTATCCTGTAGCATTGCTAAATACCGTGCACCATTCATAGTTGTGTTCTTCGGAAGAAAATATAAGTTTCCACGCCCATAGTAACCGAAACAACCCCAAACCATCACACTTGGAGGGTGTTTCATTGTCTTTAGGGTGTATTTAGGGTCCATCCTATTTGAGCCAATAGGCCGGCGAACCTTTTTTGGACAACTTCTGAAGGTCAAAAATGTCGACTCATCGCTAAATAAAACCTTCTTCCAGTCATCAACAGTCCAATGAATGTATTTTTTACAAAATGCGACACGTTTTTTACGCATTTTTTCATTAATGAACGGTTTCTTAGCAGCATGGCGAGATGGTAATCCGAGTTTCTTTTGGAGCCGCTCCTGGATAGTTCGTTCAGAAACACCAGATAACAAATTATTCATATTAAATTTTATTTCTTTCGCAGTTATTGTTGGGTTTTTCAATACTAAACGTTTCATAAGTTTGTCTGTTCGCGAATTTGTTTTTCTCGGTCTGCCAGATCGTTTTTTAGGGACTGGCGTGGTTAGGCCACCATTGTTCTTAGCCCGTGAAACCCATAAATTAACGGTACTTTGGGATATGTTTAATTCCTTAGCTATCTGTCTCTGTGATTTCCCACATGCATGCAAAGCAACAATAGCACCTCGACAATCACTCTTAAGTTGTTTTTTAGCACACATTATATATAAATTTTATTTACACCACTTTCTGTAAAAAAAAAAAAAATCAAGAAATTTACACAAACAGTGAAATCTGACAAATTTGAGACACAGCCACCCGCAACGAAGGCTACCAGAACACTAATTTGAGAATGCGTTGGATAGCTCTCATATCAGCGAGCAACCTCAAAGTTACCAGATGTCGCTAGAACAAATAGAAAGTGAATTACGTGTCTCTGAATATCAAGGGAAAATATTGTATTTTCTTGAGTGATCGGATACTTTTCGCGGGCACTGTATATATATATATATATATATATATATATATAATATATATATATATATATATATATATATAATTATAAAAATTGTGGGAGGAGCATACAAATTTGTAAGAAAAACTACCAATTTTAGCACCTTGCCCTTCTTGTCTAAATCTGTTCTGGACGAATTCAACATAAGCTCAAATGGATTGTTTACAACCAATTTTATAGATAACGCCTGAATGATATATAGGTCACAAAAATAAAAAAAAATATAAAAATAAATTGAAAAATAAAAATTGTAAGAGGAGCATACAAATTTATAAAGGAAAACTACCACAGTTTTAGCACTCTGCCCTTCTTGTCTAAATCTGTTCTGAACGAATTCAAAACAACAGGATCAAGTTGAAAAAGACCTTGGCTTATGTTAAAGTTATTTGTAAGTTGGATAATAGCAGACTCAAGAATATTTCTATTAACAATATTGCTAGAATGAAACAAAACTGAAGCATTATTCCAATCAATACAGTGGGATAACCCTGACAAATGGACAAAAAGGGCATTGGACGACTGTTCCGTTCTAACGGAATATTGATGCTGTTTTACACGCGTGTGCAAATCCTTTCCCGTCTGACCAATGTGAAAGGAATTACATTGTTTACAACCAATTTTTTAGATAATGCCTGAATTATTGGTAGGGCTATTTTTTACTATATTTTTCACAATATTGTTATATGAAAATACTACAAAAATATCCAAAAGTTTAAGTACATTAGCAATGCCTAAAAAGCCTGCGAAAAATGGAAGTACTAAAATATTCTTTGACAAAGTGCGAGTGTTATTATTCACAAGATGGAAGGTTCGTTTTGCCTTGTTAAGACCAGATTCCACAATTTTTATTTCTATATTTATTATATATATATTTCTTTTTGTGACCTATATATAGTCTCGAACTCTTTATTTACTTCAGTGTTCCTGAAGATGTCATTAGACGAAAGTGCTTGAGCACCATTCTGTGTTTCCTTTCCTTCGTGGTTTTATTAATCATAAATATTTTTCACGTGTTACTTTCGTGAAATAATTTTCACACATACATACTGTACATATACATACATATACATCATACATATATATATATATATATATATATATATATATATATATATATATATAATATATATATATATATATATATATATATCATATGTTCATGGTGTTGGCATGCGCATCTGCTTTCAATGAAGAGAAGAATTTCAGTTAACAATCGCATGTGTGATTTTAGTGAAATGTGTCACTATAAGAATCTTTGTTTAAAATTTGTGAGCCAAACAATCTTCAACATCGAATTACTTTCCTTTCCAAGTATCAAAGGTAAGTAAACTCGAAACTTTTCAGTTATAAATGTCTTACCAAAGCAATGCTCCACCAGATAAAGTCTAACTTAGATCGACACTACACATAAAAACAAGAGTAGATAAGACTCCTATTTACATGCAAATGAAGTTCTACTTCTTACGGTCTCCGAGTAACGTGGTAACATATTTAAATTGGGATCACATTTCTCTACATTCTCACTTTTGAAACAAACCCCAACAATTTCACACGTTTTCTTTATTTTTCTTTGATCTTTTTATCAATGAGTAATGTATTCCTTCATATATATATATATATATATATATATATATATATATATATATATATATATATAAAATTGTGTGTGTGTGTGTGTGTGTGTGTGTGTGTGGAAGGCGCCAAAAGACAACTCTGTTTAAGATAAGATATTTTTTTTTTTACAAAAACGTGATATTGAAGCTCTCAATTTAGTTTTATTTGGGATAGTTTTTATATTGCTTTTTAGCCCTGGAATGCTTTTAATGTAAATGGTTATCTCATGTTGTTCACCCGAGTGTTTCACAAGTGATATTTTTGGGTGCACATTCTCTTGACTGTCATTCTCTCCCTGCCCTGGCTAAATTAACTCTTTGAGATAGTTAAATTTGTACCGAGTTGCGCTTAACTCAATTGCACCTTTCTCACAATCTGTCCTTAACCTAAGTGACACTTTATTAAACTTTTCTTAGAATGGGTTGTCCGGGAACTGTTTTGCTCATTTGTGCTTGTGCAGAGAAACATACAAGTTCAGTACTTACACGGACACTGTTGCACACACACACACACACACACACACGTGTGTGTGTGTGTACTGTTAATCACGGTAATCGGATTAATGAAAGCCAGTAAATAAGCATACTCGTATTATTTTAGAAATGCAATTACATCAAATATTTAATGTCGAATTTATTGCATAGTTTTTGCCATCTCATGGAAACAGACGCCAAGTAAAGTCGCTAAAGTGACATTAAAAATATATAAGAACAGACTCGTGACCGTCCTTTCGATTCACACACACACACACACACACAACCTGAGTTATACAACATTCTATATATATTTTCAGATATTTGAGGAATTTTGTTTTAATTTTTAAGTATCGAAATAATGGGTTTTACTCGTAATATTTATCAGGAAGTGTTCAGAATTTAAGTAGTTTTAATATGAAAAATTTAACAGCTTCCTTTGTTGTTAAGATTTAAGAGACAATGATTTTACATACACTGATTTTTAATGTACTCGATGGTGGGGACGTAATAATGGCACTATTTTCGAATTTTCTTTGGTTTTGTGGCTATTGTGGTTTTTGTGGGAAACCACCCGATTGATTTTTGGTTCCGAGAGAGACGTTTCTGCAAGAATGAGGATAATTTTTCAACAAATGTTTTATTTCCTGAACAAATATGCTGAGTAAAATGGCCATTAAAAATAGAAACACAACCTTAAAGTGTGTTATAAAATGAGAATAAACGAAAACAATTAAAAATAAAACAAATAATTACAACTAACTAAACGTAACATTTAAAAAGTACTTTTAACTAATAATTTACATTTCAAAAATCCAATTTTTTTCATTTGTTTTAATTATTTAAGTAATTAAAATCTCAAAGTGATTACATGGTTGACGGAGGAGGGGATGCGTCGTAGTCACATCGCAACAATGATCAGCGACGTTGGGTCTGTTCAGTTGTTGGATGGGTGACGTCCTCTATTTTCAGATGATGATGAACCCGTGGTTCGGATCCCGCGTAAAACTGTAGGTTCCCCCCGTCATATGATCAGTGACCACTGTCGTTACGAGGAAAGTTAAACAACTCGAAACGCTATCATTTATTTGGCGCAGGAGTCAGTGGCGTACTAAAGGGGGTGCGAGGGGGGCGGTCCACCCCGGGTGACAGCCAGGAGGGATGTGCCATCGGGAGAGTTGAAATACCAGTACAAGTTTTCAAACCAAATGAAAAATTTGCCAAAGTAAGAAAAAAAATTAAAAATTTTCAAAATATTACAACAGCTTAATGTTAATTTCCACTATAAAATAAATTTTTATTTTTATTGGCAATACAAAATTTACAAACGAAAAATTAAATATTTGATAAAAATTTCACCGAAAGGCGAACGTTTGTTGGCGTTTTAATCATCAGTTTGTTGAGCATAGCAAACTGGCTGCAACTGACATTCCAAGTCTTGTTCACTTGACACTGTGATTCCACATACATGAGGTATGTTTCATTAAATAATTATGATAAAGCACAAAGTGCTGGTGTTTATAACAATATCATGGTACTTGTACCAGTGTCCAGTAATTTTTGACGATGTGGTATCATAGTGATGCTTAAGTGTTTATAAATGCATCGTCTTGATGTTATAGAAACTCATGTTTATGAATGGTGGTCCCTGTGACTACTGGTTATCAGTAAAAAGACAGAGGAAAGTCACACTTTGCACTAAACTTTAGACTTTTCTTTTTTCCTACAACCATGACTACTGAAGTAACGATGATGTGTATGACTGAATTTTTTATGATGACTATGTGGTGATCTTACGATGGTGGTGGTGATATGACTGCATGATTTTTTTTTAATGTAACTACATGGTGATGTTAAGACAGAGAGGGTGATGATGTGACTGCATGGAGATGTGTTAATGCTTACATGCTTAATAAACAGTTTCAGATTTACATCAACAACTACAGTACTATTCTATATTGAATTAGTACTAATGATAATTATTGGCTTAGTCAAGTTCAACAATTTTACAATGTCCAGTGTAGTATCATTTTATATTTAATATGTTGTTAATGCTTATTAAATAATGATATCAATTACACTGTGTAACACTGATTCTGTTTATATAGAATTTTTTATGTTTTTATATGCATTTGTGGGCGTTGAGTCCAAATCTGGCCTTGGTTTGTGTGTATCATCAACGGTTTCAAAGATAATCCATTTTTCATGTTTTACCAGTATAATGTTATTATGGGCGCAGCAATATCAGAATAATCAGGAATTGTTGAGAACAATCCGGATGTTCGTTGACAGTTTCTTGCTCTAGGAATTGCCCGAGACTTCCACTGTGCTATATAAAGAAGAGCGCAGAGTGTGAGAAGTCAGTAAGTGTGAGCACACAAAGAAAGCAGGTTGTTTGTCTGATGGTTACCAGCACTGAGGTACTGTGTTTCTGTGCTTCTCTGTGCGCTGACGATTTGAGTGTTATCGATCCTTTTTTATTGCGAACATTATTTCAGTGTTGTGAATACATCTTTTTTCTGGAATCTATAATCTGTTGCAGATTTAATAACTCTTCTCTCTATATCTGCAGGTTATGATTAATGTACAGTTTGGTAAAGAGAATGGCAACTAGAGCTTGTAAACACTCGCCGGATATATTCTGCTACGTTTGTGGGTATTACATAGGCCCCAAGCAAGTATCGCACAAGATTGTGAAAGGCACCAAGTTCTGGATGGCGTATCGGCTCTATTTTGGTATGCCTATGGGTGACCAAGATAAGCCCTGGGCACCCCATGTGATCTGTGGAAGCTGCCACTCCACACTTGAAGGGTGGCTGCGGGGAGTACGCAAGGCAATGCCCTTTGCGGTACCCAGAATATGGAGAGAACCAAAGAGCCACCACGACGATTGCTACTACTGCATGGTAGATGTTTCTAAGTACAGGAAAGTTAAAGGAAGGCAGACTCTTCAGTATCCAAGCATAGCGTCGTCCATAGCTCCTGTACCACATGGCGAAGGTCTTCCAATACCACGTCCACCAGAACAGTTATCTATCCATTACTTTACCTTCTGTATTTACAGACTGTGGGTCATTATGTGTCGATTTTTCTTAGTGCTGATACACTAAGCTCATCTGAGATGTCGGCTGGTGAGGACAGTCATGATGAAGAATATACAGTAACTTTCAGTACAAACCCTCACTTTCCAAATCAGAGGGAATTGGACGACTTAATTAAAGATTTGGGTCTGACGAAATCAGGGTCTGAGCTTCTGACCTTCAGACTCAAAGAATGGAATTTGCTTGGAGAAGACTGCAAGAGCACTGTATACCGAAAGCGGCATGAAGAGTTTGCAAGGTTCTACGATGTCAATGGCTCTCTCTGTTATTGCAGCGAGGTTAATGGTCTATTCACAGCTATTGGGTTAACAGATATACCCTCAGAGTGGCGCCTGTTTATTGACAGTTCAACTCGGAGTTTAAAAGCTGTTCTACTCCACAATGGGAACAAATATCCATCTATACCAGTTGCACATTCTGTTCAAATGAAAGAGGACTATGAAAATGTCAAACAACTGCTCACTCAAATCAGGTATGAACAATATAACTGGGATGTGTGTGGTGATTTCAAAATGATTGGTTTCCTGTTAGGTTTACAAGGAGGGTTTACTAAATATTCACGTTTTCTTTGCCTGTGGGATAGCAGGGCTTCAACTGAGCACTATAAAACAGTTCAGTGGCCTCCACGTGAAGGACTGCAACCAGGAAAGTACAATGTACTCAGGGTACCTCTTGTGAAGCCTGACATAGTTCTGCTACCACCTCTCCATATTAAGTTGGGTCTAATTAAGCAGTTTGTAACTGCGTTAGATTTTGGAGGGGAAGTTTTCCAACAGATTCGGGTCATGTTCCCTAAACTCTCTGAGGCCAAAGTCAAGGCTGGCATCTTTGTAGGACCACAAGTCAAGGCGCTGTTGAATTCAAAGAACCTTGAAGCCAAGATGACTCCGATCGAAAAAGAGGCTTGGTGTGCTTTCCGTGATGTGGTTCGTGGGTGTTTAGGCAACCAGAAAGAACCAAACTATAAGGAGTTAGTGTCAAACTTGATTAAGTGCTATGGCAAAATGGGGTGCCGTATGTCTTTAAAATTACACTATCTGCATTCACATCTAGACGTTTTTCGTGATAACCTGGGCGATGTGAGTGAAGAACATGGCGAAAGATTCCATCAAGATATTCAAACGATGGAGAAAAGGTACTAGGGCCATTGGGATGCTTCCATGATGGGAGACTACGTATGGTCGCTGAACAGAAAGGATAAGAATGTTCATACGCGGAAGTCGCGTTCTTCAGTGCATTTTTAAGGAACGCACACTGCATAACGAGGCTTGTTATTCTCTTATCGGTTCTCCTCATGATATATATTATATCCTTTGCACCATTTGGGGTTTGTCAAACAATTTTGGCTCAATAAACATTAATTTCCAATAGTGTTTTTATTTTCAGAAAATATTTGTTAGCCTTCTTTATATACTTTGCCATATGAAAGGTGTGATAACCTATATTTTTGAAACGGTTGATGATAGAGCAAAACCAATATCATTTTTGGAATCAGCTCCCCGAAATCATTAAGAAACGACAGAAAAATCACAATAAACAGAAAATATTTCAAATTTTGTTACCCAGTGTTATAATAGCTAGCGTTATACCATACTATACTGAATTAGTATTAATGTATTGGCATTGATAATTAATTGTCTCTGCTTATCTGAGTTGATAATCTGATAACTCAATGGGTATCTGGTTGGAAAAAGTTTGAGAACCACTTGTTTGAAGCTTTTCTGTTGTAATAATTTTTTTTTACTTCTTTATTTACTGGATATACTGTTAATTTTCATTTTGTCAGTGGTCTAGTTATTTGTGAGTAATGCTCATAGTTTTAATAATAATAATAAGACAATTTGTTCAGTTAATGTATTTCAAGTTATAATAGTTCATGCTTGTTATGCATGTTCATGCTTTATATCTTTTGATTTTAAAATTTTGCAGAAAACATCCACTATGAAGCGAAATCGACCCAGTGGATTCCAACAAAGAAAAATGAAGAAGGCAAGAGAAGAGGTGACTCGGACAATGTCCGGATCAATTTTGAAGTATGTGACGTCTTCAACATCAATTGCAATAGGAGAAAGTCCTGAAGATATTCAGCCTTGTGAATCTGAAGGGCAAATACAAGAAGCATCTTCACAAGAGGATTCAAATGAGAGAGAGTAAGGATTGGAGGTTGGCAATTCATCTTCTAAAAGCAGTGAAACTGATGAAGAGGGAGGAGACGCCAGCAGAATGGTGAAATAGAAGACCTTGGGAGCAGGGTTGAAGCTTCAAAAAACCAATTATCAAGTTCAACAAGCAACAATGGACAAGGAGAGAAAGAAATGGAGGGATATTTTACATCGCCTCTTGGACGTAACCTTGTTTCTAGCTCACCAGAATCTTCCTTTTCGTGGCCACGGTCACAAAGAGGACATGTCATCAGCAAACAAAGGAAACTTCATGGAATTGGTAGAGTTGCTGTCAAATTATGGTCCAGTTTTGAAAGAACATTTTGTAAGGAATAAGCATTCTATTCCATCTGGGAGGAGAGTGGCTTCGTATTTATCTCTAAAGAGTCAGAATGAGTTCATTTGCCTTTTGGGGAATTACGTCAAAGAGAAAATAGTGGCTGATATCAAGAAAGCAAAGTATTTTGGGATTCTTTTTGACAGCACTCCTGATGTGTCCCACACTGATCAGATGTGTGAAGTCATCAGATACGTCCATATTGAATGTGACAAAGTTGAAGTAAAGGAATCATTCTTGGGCTTCTTCCCTATTGCCGGAAAGACTGCTGCTGAGCTCACAGGGGATATCCTGAGACATCTGGAGAGAGAGGGCTGGACATAAACCTGTGCCGTGGTCAAGGATATGACAACGCTGCAACTATGGCTGGGATTCATGGTGGTGTTCAGTCAAAAATCAGAGAGATTAACCCCAAGGCTTTGTTTGTGCCTTGTACAAATCATTCTCTGAACCTTTGCAGAGTGCACTCATTTGGAAGCGTTTCTTCATGTGTGACTTTTTTTGGAACCTTGGAGAGAGTCTATTCCTTCTTTTCAGTCTCAACTCATCGATGGGAGGTCCTGATGGAGAATGTAGGCATGACATTCAAAAAACTTTTCCAGGCAAGATGGAGTGCTCATTATGATGCTGTGAAACCAGTGAAGGCAAACTTTGAAAAGCTGACCTCAACCCTTGAAGTACTGTGCGATTCCAAACAAAATGTGGACACAAGAGGATCAGCTCAGATTTTGCTGTCTGCTGTATGTGATTTCTCTTTTTTGAGTTACCTTTCTTTCTGGTGTGAAGTCCTGGAAGAAATTAATCTCACACAAAAGTATTTGCAAACAGTTGGAATCAGCCTTGAAAAGTGTATTGTGAAGCTCCAAGCTCTAAAACTGTTTCTTGAAGATGACCCCAATAAAATTGTGGAGAGGGCCATTCATTATGCAACTACAAAGTGTGAGGAAATGGACATTTCTATGGAGAGAAGAGAGAGAGTAAAGCTCTGAAAAAGGACGCCAGGAGAGATGGCAAAGGATGCTGGTCTCACATTGCCAGAGGAAGTAAAAAGGGCTATGTTTGAATGTCTTGATCGCTTTCATCAAGAATTGGAGATTCGTTCTAAGGCAATGGATCAAATTCTCTCAATCTTTGGTGTTATTCATCCAAACACTTTGGTTGTTGCAACAGAAGAAGAACTTCGGAAGTATATTCCAAATTTGACTCAGATTTTCGATGAATTCGCTGATGAAGATATCAGTGTGGAAATTGGACGACTTCCGAGGCAGTTGGAAGCTGCCAAAATCAGCGTTGAAGAGGCAAAGAAATGGACGGCATTGCAGTTTCTGGAGTTTATTGTGAAATGGGATTTTTGTGAATCTTTGCCAAGCTTGTCACTGTGTTTGAGATTCTTTTTGACTGTCTGTGTCTATTGCTTCATGTGAAAGAAGTTTTTCCAAATTGAAATTGCTAAAAAAATTTTTTCGCTCGACCATGAGTCAGACAAGATTGACAAATCTGGCTTTACTTTCAATTGAACATGAATATGCAAAGAAGGTGAATTTTGATGAGGTCATTGATCAATTTGCAGAAATTAAGGCTCGAAAGCAGAGACTGTGAATCCTCTCTATTTACCTTTGAAGAATAGGCTGAGCGTTGAGACTGGATTTCCTGTGTTTTTTGTATAAAATAAAATGCAGTATTACCTGTTCACTGAATTTTTAATGTCCTGCATTTTTCTTATTTCCAATTTGCTTATGACAGTACTGTACTGTTTAAAAATCTACTTGCAAACATAATATATTTTTCTGTGTTTAAATTTTAAAATTATTTATGGGGGTGCCAAAGGAAGGATCCCCCCGGGTGCCAAATACTTTAGGTATGCCCCTGCAGAAGTAACTTATCCGAAATTTTAGTTGGTTCCTATATAATTTATAGTAAAATGAAGGTGTCATATACGATAATTCGTTTGCTCAAAATAAAACGAATTAAGAAAACTATGTTCTCTTTTCTCCTTTCTGATTATACATAACATTATTCTGTCGATTGCGGGTTTTCTCCCGGGATGACGTCCCTTACCCTGGTGACCCATGGTAGTCGGTGGCTGCCCTGGTGAACCTTCCATTAAACCATTCGTGAGTGAAAGCGAGGATATTTTCCAAACCAAATTTACTCACTCCGAAAGGATGTTACCGTTGATGTAGTAGCGTGGTCCATTAGACGGTAGCGTGACAATTATATCTTAATGTTTTTCATCATATGATTACCCACTCAAACCTCAGTTGAGTGACACTGGTTACCTTAACAATTTGAAATGTACCATTAACTGTTTTTTATGAAATACAACAAAGCTTTAATATTTTAATCTTATCTTTGTTCACAGAATAAGTTAAATTACATTTATGTTATACAATTAATAAAAAGAAGTAGACCATGATCGGAAATCAAAGGAAACGGGAATAAGACCAAGGTAAAATTCCATTACCCGTGGAGGTTAATTGAATGAATTTACTAGCCTAAGTTCATCTTAAAAGTAGGCCCCATTTCCCAGAGCATTTTTTAACCTAGTGAGTGGGCGACATGAATGTCACCCAGTGACGAAAATTTCTTGCCCAGTAAATGAAATTTTAGGGTACTGGGCCACAAGGAATTTTCAAAATTTGTAAAAGTAGAATTGTCTTGGGAGTTGTCCTGGGAGCATTATCTTGGAAGCCATATAATACATGCACATATGCCACAATTAGAACTGTTTATCCTAAATGTAAATATGAAATTTACATTGAATATTTATATATAGATAATGCTAGTGTTATTTCAGACCACACGGGAACATCCGGATCCATAGTATCCTTAATCCAGGGGTGTGGTGGGACCGGTTCGGTTCGGTTCGCCCGAACCAGTTGTTAAATTTTAATTGGATCACCGAACCATTTTTGTTTGTTTGTTTTTCACAAATATTTAAGTCAGTAAAAATTTATTTATATCTAAATTGTTTTAATTTTTTCAGGATTTTATAGAAAAATATAGGTAGTATTGCAAGCAGTGGTTGTTCCAATATTTATTTATTTTTTGATGAAAAATTAGTTTATTTTTAGATAATTATGTCATTAGTGAGTATTAAAGAATGTTAAATAATTTCTGCCAAAATGTTACAAAATGCTGTTTGGAAAAGCTAAAATGGGTTGGCTTCCGGGCTCCGCCCCGGACCCCGCTGGGGAGCTACCGCTCACCCCAGATCCCCTAGCTTAATGACTCGCGCCAATGGTGCTCGCCGATTTACACCCCTATCTGTATCAGAACCTGTTGTAAAGAAATTGGCAGCCCTGCCTTAACCCCCCCCCCCTCCACTACTTCCCGATCTACCTTTCTCGCCCAGTGGGAAAACTTAAAAAATGCTCTGCCATTTCTCCCATTTTCCTGCGCTCTCTTTTTCTCTTCTACCTCGAGAATTCGGATTTTTATCTCGCATCGTAAAAACATAATTGTACTTCTTTTTTTAGGTTTGATTCTGGAATTTGGAAACAATTTTAAAATACGTTATATTATGAATTGTACAAATTCCTAACTTTTTTACGTTATTTTATTAACTTGTATTACTAATTTCACAATATTAAATTATTTTTATATTTATTTCAAGTTCTATTTGGAACTATTATTATTTATGAATACACGATTTGCTAAAGTGGAGGTGTGGAATCACGACGTATTATTCTCACCCGATTTGTTGAACAAAACAATGTCACATGTTCCAATACAAACAAGTTGAGACCTGTTTGGATGTTTTCGTGCAGACAATCACGTACCCATTTCTGGGATTTATCTGAGGCCAGTAGCATGACCTCAAAATGGACGATTGCAATGCACTCGCAAATGTTGCAAGATGTTGCAAAAGTGCCAACCCCCAACCCATGTGCCAACCTCCCACCCCTTTGTTGCAAGGCACCCATAGTGCCAACCCCCTTGTTGCAAGACACCCCAAAATGGCGGAGGGGTTGCAAGAGCAACAAGGGGTTGTGCAACTTGGAGGCAGAGTTATCCCCCAAGCTGCAATGAATCCCATTGGGGAGACCTAACCTAAGAGAGAGAGAGGAGAGGTGTTCGCCTGGCAGTAGCCAAGCGCATATTAAGACTTCAGCCGAGCGGCCGTTGACTTATAGGACCCCTAATCAGCCAGTTGGCTTAAACAGCCAGTGCCCCCGGGCACCATCAGCCAGTGCCTCCAGGCATCATCAGCCAGTTGGCACAGTGTATACGGCACGTACACACCCATCTATACTGTTTATGTGCGTTGCGCGACCGCGTTAAACTTTAAGGTGGAGTGGAGGCGGGCTCGAGACCCGGTGCGTCCTTCCGCGGTTAGTAGCCATGGTGACCTAATGATCCGTGTTAAACCGTAGGTCTAAGGTGGGGTGTAAAACTTCACCAGAATGAACAATTCGGAAAAAAATACAGGACCCCGTTATTGCAACACTCGATCATGCTGTTTATCTGTTTATTTCTCTCTCTCTCATATATATATATACATATATATATATATATATATACAGGGTGGGCCGTAAGTTTCCATACATAGGAAAAATTAAACGTTTGTTTTTATGTTTCAGATACCCTAAGAATATGCGTTTGACGTAAGATCTTGTTTACTGATGAAGCAAATTTTTACGTCAATGGAGAGGTTAATCGGCAAAACATACGTTATTGGAGTAATGCTAACCCTAACTGGCTGAGTCCGACGAAGATGCAAGGTGCCGGTAAAGTGATGGTGTGGGCCAGGATATGGGGTGACAGAATTATTGGACCAATTTTTGTCAGTGGAAATCTTAATGCCGAAAGGTATCTTAACATGTTGCAAGAAGAGATTTTCCCATCCCTGCTAAACGAGGAAGGTAACTTCCCAGTTTACTTCCAGCAAGATGGAGCTCCACCTCATTATGGTCTTCACGTGCGTCGGTATTTGGATCAGCAGTTTCCGGATGCTTGGATTGGTCGGCGTGGTCCTGTGGAGTGGCCTCCCAGATCCCCAGATCTCACCCCCCTTGATTTCTATCTTTGGGGGCACTTGAAGGCCATGGTGTATCAGGAAAAGATACGAGACATAAATCATCTAAAGGAACGTATCACCAACGCCATTACAAGCATAACGTCAACTGTGCTAATGCGTGTTCATCAACAGTGGGGAACACGTATTGAAATGTGTTTTCAAAACAATGGCAACCATGTAGAGCATATTATATAAATAAAAATGGTTGTCCATAACAAAATGTTTATTTTTCCTATGTATGGAAACTTACGGCCCACCCTGTATATATATATATATATATATATATATATATATATATATATATATATATATATATATATATACACACTTCACCGTTTAAAAGTAGGTCTAAGGTGGAGTGTAAAGCTTCACCAGAATGAACAATTCGTACGGGAAGCAAAAGCGAAACTATATATGTACAATTCCGGAAAAAAGTTAATCTAAAAATTCGTGTAACCATCTTTCCACGTTTCTCTCATTCATATATATATATATATATATATATATATAACCTTACCTTACAACCTTACAAAAGTTCCGCGCGATGATTTCTCATTTCGCGAAGGTCAAGCTTGTCGCCCCTCCTCTCGAGTTGGCCTGGTGAAGTAGTGAGTTGGATTCTTGCGCTCTCCACCTCACATAGCCAGGTACGCCCGGCTCATCGGGGATTGTTCTGAGCCAGGCGTCTAGTCTTCTTTTGAAGATTTCCACTGCAACTCCCTTCGTGTTTCTTAGGTCTTTGGGCAACTGATTAAACAGTTTTGGTCCTCTCATTACAAAACTATTTTCTTTCAGGGTTAAGGATGTTCCCTGTCTCGCCTTCAATTTGGGAATACGACACAGTCTACCGCTTCTACTTTCCACCGTTGTTTGGGGAGTTATGGGATTCAGAGTAAGATTAGGGACTAGTTTCTCCATTATTTTCCAAGTGTAAATAATGGTGTATCTCTCTCTTCTCCTTTCCAGTGAATATAGGTCTAGTTCTCGTAACCTTTCCCAGTAATTTAGTTCTTTGCACCCATTGATCTTGGCTGTGAAGCTTCTTTGGATCCCCTCCTGCTGTCTAATGTCTTCTTTTTTATATGGGGAAGTTAGGACCGAGCAGTATTCTAATTTGGGTATGATCAGGGTTTTCAGTAGAGGAATCATTACATTCCTATCCCTTCGTTTAAAGGTTCTCAATATCTGACCCGTTATTCTCTTTGCTCTGTTTACTGCTATCTTATTTTGTGTTTCAAATTTCGCATCATCCGTCATTACAACCCCTAAATCTTTTGCTCTGGAATTTCTCTGAATTTCCTGTCCATTTGGGGTATAATATTCCATGGACTTTAGGTCTTCTCTTTTTCCATACCGTAATAGCTGAAATTTCTCGGTGTCAAACTTCATATTGTTGTCTTCAGTCCACTTGTAGATTTTGTTTATGTCGGTTTGTAGAGATCCTATATCTTCTGGGTTTCTTATTTTTCTACTGATCTTTGTGTCATCCGCAAAGGATGTTACTGTGCTGTCTCTGGTAACGTCCTCATCTATGTCAGTTAGCATGATTATGAAGAGTAGTTGAGCTAATACTGTTCCTTGTGGTACCGAGCTGAGGACCTCTGATTCTGATGAAGATACTCCTTGTACTGTAACGACTTGCCTCCGCTCACTAAGGGAATCATATATCCATTTCCCTACTTTTTCTGTTATTCCCATATATTTCAGTTTATGTATTATGATTCCGTGGTCACACTTGTCGAACGCTTTAGCAAAGTCTGTGTATAGTACATCATAGTTTTCATTACTTTCAAGTGAATCAATAATGTTGTTGTAGTGTTCCATTAGTTGTGATGGGCATGATCTGCCTGATCGAAACCCGTGTTGGTTATCATTGAATTTTTTCTGAGTTTCCAAAAAGTCATAGATTTTCTGTCTAATTATTCTTTCAAATATTTTAGTGAGATGAGATGTAAGCGACACTGGCCTATAGTTTTTGGCCTCGGATCGATCTCCTCCTTTATATATATTGGGACTATGTTCGCGCTCTTCAGGATGCCCGGTATTTCCCCCGTGTCTAATGATCGTCTCCATATCCAGTATAGGGGCTCAGCGATTGCATTCTTGCAGTTTTTGATCAGTGTGGCATTCCATTTATCCGGTCCTGCCGCTGAGTGTGTTTTTAGTTTCCCTATGGCTTGTGTAATATCATCCGTCGTAAAGTCGAAATCCGTTATACTTTCCCCTTGTGGTTCTTCTTCAAAGAACGCGTTTCTATCGCAAATCAATTTGTCAGTTTTTGGGATACTGAAAGATGATTCATACTGAGCTTTTAATATTTCAGATACTTCTGTGAGATCATCAGATAAATCCCTGTTCTCATTTTTTAAAGGTCCGATAGTCGCTTGGTTTTACGACTTTCTTTTTGCGAAATTATAGAAGTACTTTGAGTTAACCTTTATCGCTTCTATAGCGTCATCTTCTTCTTTTTCTGTATGTTTCTCGATTTGTTCCTGTATGGCGATATCGATACTTTGTAGTTTATCATTTAATATTTTTCTGATGTTGTTATCTTTACAATTACTTAATTTTGCAGTCACTCTTTTTCTCTTTCGGAACAATGCCCTCTTTTGTCTTTCGAACCTGCTTCTCTTTCCTCTTTGTTGTATCTTTGGGACATGTTTTTCCACAATTTCTAACGTCTTCTCCTCTAACGTCATTAGCATCTCTTCCGTTGTCTTGGCCTCGAAATGGTTTTCCAATCTATTACTTCCATGCTGGATGTCAATCTTCCCAGTTTATAGCTTTGGAGTGAAAATTAAAAATTTCGTATTTGCTTCGTTCTGTTGTGCGTGTTCTTTCCTTTCCTGTTGCCTTTATATTAGTTGTTATTTCAATGATATTGTGGTCTGATATCATAGTTGGGGAGATTTCTACATTATCAATTAGATTACTGTTGTTTGTGAATACCAAATCTAGGCAGTTGTTTTTTTCTTGTGTTTTCTGTTATTTCTTGCGTTAACATAAATTCATCAGCTAAAGCTAGTAGCATTTTTACCTGCTCCTGCTCTTCTCGTGTGCCCCCCTTGTCCTGGTGGATACATATATTTTTTTCCTATCCTTTTATATTTCATGAATTGAAAATTAAAATCACCACAGAGAAAAATATTTGGGGTTGGAGAGTGTAGATCTTTTACTAAGTTTCTTACCTCTGTAATGGAATCTGAAATTTTGAGGTTGGCGTGTTTAGGGGTCTGTACATTACAATTAGTACCATATTTAATTTTTCAATTTTTGCTGCTACACATTCTACGTAGTTGTTTGAGGTACTTATAACCATTTCTGCTATGTGCCTTTCGCGTGTGTAAATAGCACATCCTCCTTTACGTCTCACTGTTCTGTCGGCTCGGAGGATGTTATAGTTGTCAATTTGTATTTCTTTTTTGTCAATACAGGACTCACAATTTTCACAGTTCGCCTGGCAGTCCTTTAGATGAGTTTCCGTGAGGCATGCAAAGTCTGCTCCGGCTTCTTGCATGAGTCCTTTCGGCTTTCAGGTATGCAACTTTGTTCGTGGACTGGTTTGATTTAAGGCCCTGTATGTTGGCTAGGATTATTTTTATTTTCTCTTTCTTTTTCGCATACAGGTGGTTCCGCTTTGTTTTCCGATGGGGGTGCCGGTTTCGTTGCCTTGTGGTCCTCCGAGAATTTACCTCTTTTTATCTTTGTCGGTACCTGTTGTCCCGATAACGCATGAAGTGTCTTTGTTCGTACCTTCTGTCCGGCTCTCGGATTTCTATATTTATATTTGTCAGCTGGTTTTGTAATTGCTGGAGAGTATTTAGCAGCTGAAATGTGTTGGCTGCGTCTAAAAAATTTCCACTCTTCTTTGATGTTCGTTTTTTCTGTTCCCTCGGTGCGTTCCTTTGAGGGTGGTGGTATCGGCATTTTTTTTCGTATTTGCAACTCCCATATCTTTCATAAGTGTTGCAGACCGTAAGATGGTGGAACATGCATTTCTTATCAAACTTGCAATATCCACTTGTGTAATGCATTTTGCATAATGTGGGATGTGCATATATGCATTGCCCATCCCGATATCTGCAGTTTCCTTTCGCGTAGTATTTGCATACGATATTTTCTACGCTTCTGCTTTCTTTCTTATTATTTACCAAGTTCTTAGTTTTGGCATTATCATTATTTTTCTTTGGCTGTTTATTTTCTACGTTTTTAGTTATTATCTTTTTATCATTTCGCTCGTTGGACCGTTTGTCTACTTCGCCACTTTTACTTATTTCTTTCCTTTCATCTATGTCTTCCTTCCGTATTACGTTGTTTATATCGTTATTTGTTATTAAATTGTTGTTCGTTATTATGCTGTTAATATATATATATATATATCTATATTATATATATATATATATATATATATATATATAATATATATATAATATATATAATATATATAATCTAATATATATATATATATAATATTATATAATATATACTCCCCCGTTCAAAAGTAGGTCTAAGGTGGAGTGTAAAGATTCACCAGAATGAACAATTCGTACGGAAAGCAAAGAGCCTATATATTGAAAATTTTCGAAAAAGTTCATCTAAAAATTCGTGTAAGCACTTCCCCGTTTAAAAGTAGGTCTAAAGTGGAGTGTAAAGATTCACCAGAATGAACAATTCGAACGGGAAGCAAAGGCGATCCTATATATGTAAATTTCCGGAAAAAAGTTCATCTAAAATTCGTGTAAACGTCAAACTACATTAATTATCTCACTCTCCGACTGACTTAAGTCTAATATTACAGTCTTTTTCATCTGTAATTTGATGCTTATATATATATATATATATATATTATATATATATATATATTTATTTTTTATTACCTAAAAAATTTTCACCATACACTCAATCCTTTTCGTAAAAAAATCTACGCCAAAAGGAAACGACTCTCGAATTCCGCCTCAAATAAAATTTGAGTCAAAGCGGTTTGGGGGAAAAAAAAAAAATTACCCGCGAAAATGCTAGCTTAATTAAAAGCTGGACAATAGAAGGACATAAATATTTATGGAAAATATTATATATATATATATATATATATATATATATATATATATATATATATATATATATATTTAAATTAATCTGTGTTTTGAAAATTTCGGAGTTTGTCGGAAGTGATAGATAATTTCGAATTAAAAATCCAATAAATAATCTTTTCACAGGAGTTTATCTCGAAACCATATAGATTAAATCTTCATCAGCAAATGACTCATCGTTTAGTGTTTATCTCTGCTAATCGTTGTTTTTCTTCAAAAAAAATTTAATTGCTGGGTTATAAACGGATTTCCATTCTGATGGAAATGGATGGATGTATTCTGATGGATAAGATTCCCACCCACCCCCCACAATTTTTAAAAATCGTCTTCCAGTTTTAAGACATCTCTATATTTCAAATAAACTTTCATTTAGAATCTGGATGCGTTGAAGTAATTAAGTACGTTATATAATTGTGCGTAATGGAAATCTTAAGGAAGGAATTAAAAGTGGAATTAATTATTTTTGAATTAAGCAGTGAGTGAAATTATTAATAAAGTGTTTTAATTCTTTTCAGATGAAATTATTAAATGAAATTCTTCAGTGTGTGAAATGCTTTTGAAGTTTTTGTACAAAATAAATGAAGTGCTAATGGAAATTACATGAAGTAAGTAGTTGAAATGTTGTTCTTGAAATTAATGGATAAATTACATGAAGCATGGGACTCTGAAATGAAGTTAGTTGCTTTTGAATTAAGCAATGAGTGAAATTATTATAAAGTGTTTTAATTCTTTTGGTAGTGAAATTGTTAAATGAAATTCTTTGGGGGTGTGAAATTCTCTTGAAGTTTATTAAACAAATGTTTTGAAGTTAAACGAGTTGATTTTCAGTCCTGGTGCATGATTCTTCAGGAGCAGGATGCACCGCATGTTTGTGTTTCCTCCCCAAGATAGCGCAACTTTACCTGTATCAATCGTAATGACAGTCCTACGTTCTCAGTCTTTCTTTACACAAACTGGAGCTAATTTAGTTCTCCCCTCCTCGTTACTCTAAGTATCATTGAGTTTTATCACTATTATTATTATTATTATTATTATTTATTACTTTTAAAAGTATGTATTTTCGTACCATATAATTTTATTTCTATTTATACCCCTTATATATTCCCATTTTTTATTTTACATATATATATATACTTTTATATATTTTATCTCTATACTCATACATATATATATATATATATATATATATATATATATATATATATATATTATACAGGGTGTCTCAAAAGTCACTATCTATTTTGAAAAATAATGGGAATTACGAAAAACTGGTTTAAGACATGAAAAATATATTTATTTCAAAGTAAGTGCCACAAAGAATTAGTGCTATTTATTTATCTGTCTCCACATGGCGACCATCAGTGTCTCTACAGAGCTCAAAGCGATAAGTTGTTTCCCGGAACACACTTTCCAGCATTTGAGGTGTTATTTTCTGAACTGCATCGGTAATACGATTTCGAAGTTCGGCTACATCACTAATTCTTCTACCAGTGTACACCTTAGACTTAATGAAACCCCAGGCGAAAAAATCTAATGGTGTTAAATCGGGTGAACGTGCTGCCCATGGTTGTGTTCCTCCACGACCAATCCAGCGACCGGGGAAGCGTCTGTCAAGATAATCACGTACAATTATTGCATAATGCACGGTGCTCCATCCTGGTGAAAAACTACTGTGTCAAGAATGCCATCTGTAAGAAGTTGAGGTTCGAGGAATTGTTCAAGCATGTCAAGATAATAAACCAATTAACTTTTTTTAAATACACAAATTTGCACCAGAAGTACATATCTTTATGCCAGCATAGCATTTTTTAAAAAAACATCTAATGTCACCGAAATAGATAGTGACTTTTGAGACACCCTGTACAATAGAATCCGCTTATTATAATCACGTTGGGACGCAGCTATATTGATAATAATAACCGACTGATAACATAAAGCGGTGTATGTTAAAACAGAAAAGTTAAAATAGTTAAAAGGCAGTAATAAAACAATTTAAAAAATTCATACCTTTAATATTTACTGTCGAAATTCATCTAGTGTTGTTTGCCTGCGGTTTGTTTGCAGCAAGTCATTAATAAAGCGCTCATAATCATAATGCTTTTGAAATTCAGCAGATCGGTGTTGCACGCCGCGACGAAGTATTTGCAGAGCTTCTCGCATCTGAGCGTTTGTTGGAGGGTCTTCTGGACTATCTTCTTGTTTAGTGTCTTCATTCTCTTCCCTTTCTTCAGCCAAGTCAGAGCCTGCTTCAGTAACAGCTTGGCATATTTCTGATGATGTCATGGTACATGGTAGCTGCCACTTGAATTTCCTCATCAATGGCCAACCAGCTTTTAAAATCTTCTTCTGACATACCATCTGGGGGTTTCTCCATGATTTCCGCTTCAATAGCATCGGGTTCTTCATTTGGAGATGTTTCCGTGCCCTTCTTAAAGAAACCACCCTTTGTGAAACAGTTTTCAATGGTTCTCTCAGTCACTTGTTTCCATGACATTGTTATAAGATGTCGGGCATCAAGGAGGGAAATTCTTTTGGCAATATCATTTGCATCAGTTTTTTCTTGAGTCTCATCTAATTCTCCTAAAATTCTGCTACGCATTTCTCTTCTGTAGTAAGCCTTTAGAGTCCGTATGATTCCTTGGTCACATGGTTGAATCAGTGATGTCGTGTTTGCAGGCAAGAAGATTATTTTAACGTTTTTTTAATGACACATTACATGTATGTGCTGTGCAGTTGTCTACCAACAAAACAATTTTTCGTTTCAGGTGAAATCTGCCGAGTCATTTTATGAGTCATTTTAAGATTCTGATAACTATAACCGAAACTCTGATTACTGTAAGCGGAGGTTTTATAATGTAATTTAACCTCGATGCTTTGGGACTTAATTCTGATAATATTAGGCGATTGATAACAATATCGGTGATTACAATAAACGGATTCTACTGTGTGTGTGTGTATATATATATGCGCACATACATATACACGTACATACATACATACATTTGATTAACTTTTTCTTCGATTTATATTTTAGTCTATTTCATTCATGCGGCTAATATTTTCCTGTTATGGCTTGGTGTAGGAGCGAGTTGTTCTCTTGATAGATAGATAGATAGATAGATAGATAGACAGGTTAAAATGCTAGGTTAGTTTAGGCTAGGGCAGGCTTGGTGTTATGGTGGTATCGCTACGCTAGGTTAGCTTTTATTATACCCGGTTAGGCTGCGTAGATTATATTATGTCCCGGTTAGGCTACGCATAGGTTAGGTTAGGTTAGGCTCGGTTAGGTGACCCGGTCTCTAGGCCTGGCTTGGTGGAATAGTGAGCTGCTCTCTTACAATCTTCGTCTGGCTTGTTGGAGGAGCGAGCTGCAGTCTTACACGTTTTTTTCAATACCTCCAGCATCTGTAATTTATATAATTCTTATGTTAGGCATTGTTTAGAATATTATCGCATTTATTTCTACGGGTAAATAGATATTTTGTAACTCATCAAGAAATCCCCTCACATCAGATTGGAAATAGACCAAAGCATGTTATTCCTCAAATATATCATAGATTGTCTTCATCTCAAAAACTACCCATTTTCAATGGATTAAAACTGTGGAATGATTTAAGTGCTGAGAAAAAATATTGTGAATGTAATTCGTTTAAAATCAAGTTGAAACCCCGACATATTTACCGTTTTGTTAAATGATAAATTAGTTTATCACTATATTTTGTTAATAAAACGGAAATTATACCCGCGGTGTTTGATTCTGGTTTCTATGAGCATATATGTGTAAACGACGGAGGGGGGGAGAGGTTCTCTCACAGACAAACAAAAAACTGAATTTTGAAAAGTCAAAAACCAAACAAAATGCAGCTCAACAGCGAGATACATCGGAATTTACAGAAGGGAACGTCAAGTTCTGTGTCCCCGTATTGTATCACCCTGCTATATCCTTCGTATGATCAGTCGCACGTGACTTACTTATTTTTCTTTATTTTCTCCCAACATCATATTATGATTAAGAATTTTATGAAGCTTTTTCTAAATGGACTTTATTTACTTCAAACAAAACCTTGCATAATTTCATTCACTAGGTCAAATAATAACCATGAGTATTTAAATCTGACATTTTTCACGTCAGATGATGTAGTGACGCGCGGCAAGGACTAACAATTAAATTTCGATTTCGGTGCTGGTAAAATATAAAAATAGAATGTGTGTGTATATATATATATATATATATATATATATATATATATATTGCATCTCAACGGTATAGTGGTTGGCGGAGGAGCGAGAAACATCTGTTTTATTTTTAATAAGAGTCCAGTAAAGCCTAAAGCTTGAGGGTCAAATTGAATAAAATAAATAGCCAAGTTCACAATTGTTTATGTCATTGTAAATTATAAAACCAATGTATTTATTTTATTATTAATAAAAGTAAATAATTTTTAGACGGGGAGGTTATAATATCAGCGTTTGACATTCAATTTGAATCTTAAACAATAAGTTAAGTTAGGCTGGGCTAGGCTAGGCTAGGTTAGGTTATATTATGTCCCGGGAGAGAGAGAGAGAGTTCTGTTTGGAAAATAATGAATATTGTTTCATCAATATTTATGGAACTAATTGCGCATATGCTTACTACATCGCAGGAAGATTAATTTAAAAATAGCTGAAGCTTGAAAATGTCGCAAATTAACGTACTTAAAATTCTCGTCCGAGACGAAGCACTGAAACATTTTTATTCATACCGACGCGCATTTCCTGTGATAATCTGTGTTAATGAATTTGCTCTCATTTTTATGAGGGATTTAGTGACATTGGGGATTAAAACCGGAAATCTGGGAAGGTCGTATCGGTTTATGGTATCGAGAAAAAAATATATATATATATATATATATATATATATATATATATATCGGCCTCTGAGTTCACGTAAAATAATTTTAAAAAAAATTGTGGGAGGGAACCCAATGCATTAACCGGTGGCGATAGAAATACAACTCAATCGCAGAAAAGACCCAAGTTCATTATTCACATTTTAAATTCGATGTTATCTATCACTTTCCCCCAAACTGAGTTTCCCTGATTGTAAAACACGTGTAAACAAATTTTATTTTTAATGAATAAAGCTTTAACATGCGTATATATATACACACATACACATTAACATCAACTTGTTAATTCGCGCATGACGAGAGCTTTATATTCCAATTTTCAGAACGAAGTTTAATGTAATTGTATATATATATATATATATATATATATAATAATATATATTATATATATATATACGTGATGAAGAACAAATAGCACTTGTTAGTCTCTCTTCACATGCCTCGTGCAGGTTTTTCGTTTGTTGAAGAGACTGACTTACTCCTCCTTTTGTAATTTTTTTTAACCCTCATTATTTGCCTTTTCACATTTTTCTCTTCATTTCATCCATGGCCTTCATTCTTCATTCCTTAATTTTCCATCATTCTCAGTTTTATGTAATTTAATTTTTAGATTTCACTTATGAATTTGTCTCAATCCATCAAACACTTAGTTATGCCCCATTTGGGATATATATATATATATATATATACATTCAACTGCAAAGAACACGCAGTATAAATATGAGAATAAAAACCCACTCTAATAGACAGAGTTTATTTCCACGACAGTTTCGACGCCCACTGGCATCCTCCTCGGGTGGATACAGAAACACAAATGAAACAAAACAAGAGGGAAAAACAGTTCAGGGATCGACCGTTAAGAAATTCGCACCTAGGTTGGATTCCATTCTCTCGAGACAGGAGGGGCATTTTCATTAAGTACATTCGAACAAATGTAGTTATAAGCTGACCCTGTAATAAAATGCCCTTCTGGTTTCGGGAGAACGATATCTAACCTAGGTGCGAATTTCTCAATGGTCTCTGGATTATTTCCTAATCGCCTTTTTTCATTCGTTTTTCGGTTTATAATTTCTGTATAATAAACAACAATGTAATAACCAATGTAATAATAAATTTATAATTTCTGTAATTAATAATTATGCAATATTAAATGTAATAAATTTAATTATAAATGTAATAATTATGTAAAAATAATAGAATCTGTATGTTTAGAACAGGAAGATAGTTTTTAAAATTTGTTCGAATGTACTTAATGAAAATGCCCCTCCTGTCTCGAGAGAATGGAATCCAACCTAGGTGCGAATTTCTTAACGGTCGATCCCTGAACTGTTTTTCCCTCTTGTTTTGTTTCATTTGTGTTTCTGTATCCACCCGAGGAGGATGCCAGTGGGCGTCGAAACTGTCGTGGAAATAAACTCTGTCTATTAGAGTGGGTTTTTATTCTCATATTTTGACCTTCACGTAAAAAAGTGAAGTTTTTTGCACGCAGTATAAATATATATAATATATATATATATATATATATATATGTGTGTGTGTGTGTGTGTGTGTGTGTGTGTGTGTGTGTGTGTGTGTGTTGTGTGTGATGCTAATTAAACCGAAGCTAGGGCTTCTGCTAGTTATATAAAATTTAACCAAACCTCCAGGAACAGAGAGTGGCTGTCCACTACAACAAAAAGAAGTATTATTGTTACAATTTTTTATAAAACTCTTACGGCAAATGGCTTAATTGTATTGCATAAAACATCGGATGCGCTATTTAGAATAGATCATTTTTTTTTCTTTAATAATCATAATAATCTATGGGAAACAAAGTTTTGTGCCAGAGAGAGTTGAAATAAATGTTGCCATTACCTCGAATGCGAGAGGATTAACATCGTAAAACATCTCTGGGCGCGAGAGTACTAAGCGCTTCCAAGGCCATTTAAATACATAACAGGTTGTGTAAACTTTCATCTCGTCATAGCGTGATGGAACGCCCGCGACTTCTACTCAGGAGGTCTGGGGTTCGAATCCTGGTGGGGCGTCAGTTTCACACAAAATCCGCGAGTGCATATATATATATATATATACGGGGTGTCAGGAAATGATTGCCCCCCCTGTAGAGCAAAAACTAGAAGAGATAGATAAAAACCGGCGAGACCACTTGAAGAGCGTTAAAATCTGAATAAAAACCATTATACTCTATTCCTGTGATTTTAATTCTTACCATTTTTTTCCCCACAGAAACCATGGCATCATCTATTTTGAACGATTCAGAGAAAAAGCGAGTTCTTGACCGCATTCGAGCTGTCACATTTCGTGAAGCAAAGGAAGCTGGTGCAACTTTCATAACTCGACACTGGGTGGCTGAGAGATTAAAAAGATCAGAAGACTTTGTCAAAAAGAATTGGAATAAGAATCCTGAAGATTGTGAAACAGAATTTCGAGGAGGAAGACCGGAGAAATTATCTCAAGAATCGAAAGACATTGTGCTTGCTGCATCACGGCGCCGAAGAAGAGCTGCTCTGAGTAGCGAAAGAGATACTTTTCCGTCGTGGTAAGATAGTCAATCGGCAACTTGTGCATCAATTTCGAGTTCGCCAAGGCTTGAGTGCTTGGCATGAAATAGCTAAGCCACGGAAGAGTGATCCTAATATTGAAGATCGGCTATGGTTTTGTGATTATCTTGAGGAATGGACGGAAGACGATTTCCTTCACTTGGTTGTCAGCGATGAATTCTTCGTTTATGTCTCCAGAAAACCAAATTTTCAGAATGATCGGGTTTGGGCAACAACTCCTGATGAAGTCCCAGACGACCAGAAGTATCGAGAAATAGTAAAAAATCCAGCATGTGTGGGTGTTTTCATTATGTTCTCTATTCGGAAGCTCATCTGGGTTATCAAACCAAGAGGAACCAGTTGGGATGTGCCTTATTTTCGAAATGTAATTTTAGCCCAACATGTAATTCCGTTTTTGAAAGACCCCGAGTGTGTTTTGGATGTTGAACAGGCAACCTTTCTTCACGACAAAGCCCCCTGTATGAAAGCACTTGCGACTCAACAACTGCTTAAGGAAAATAACATTAATTTTTTTCGGAAATAATGAATGGCCTGGCAATTCTCGCGATCTTAATGTCTGTGAACATGTCGGATCCATCATGAAGGATCGGGTGGAGTCCTTAATGCTGGAACAACCCATTCAGAATCGGTATTCAACAGAAATTATGACTGCAAAGATCAACGAAGTCCTTGAAGAAATGAGTCATGATACCGATCTCTTTGAGACACTTCTGGGATCATACCCTCGTCGATTAATGGCCGTCAGAGCTGCAAATGGGGGCAACACCCGATATTAAAACAAGTGTTTTTATTCAAAATTAAACGCTCTTTCGCGTGGTTTTTCTGTTTTTTTTCTATTCCTTTCAGTTTCTTCTGTACAGGGGGTGGGCAATCATTTCCTGACACCCTTTATATATATATATATATATATATATATATAATATATATATATATATATATATATATATATATATATATGTGTGTGTGTGTGTATTAGAGAGAGAGAGAGAAGTCAGAATAGAAATCTATTTATAAGCCAGCAATTAAATTTTTTGTAGAAAAACAACGATTAGCAGAGATAAACACTAAACGATGAGTCATTTGCTGATGAAGATTTAATCTTTATGGTTTCGAGATAAACTCCTGTGAAAAGAAGATTATTTATTGGATTTTTAATTCGAAATTATCTATCACTTCCGACAAACTCCGAAATTTTCAGAACACAGATTAATATATATATATATATATTAGGGTGTTTCATAAATTAAAAGTTTGGAAAAATTTTAATCCACATGGATCCCCTTGTTCCATTTGCTGAGGAGACTGATAAACCGAAGTATTAATTCAATAGTTTAAAGTTTACGGGTCCCCAGTTTGATGCTTCTTGGTATTTCCCTTGGAGGAGGATGGAAAAACTTCCACGGTTGGGTCAATGACATCTGAGTCAGTCTCTGACGAAGTTGAAATCACTAAAGCCCCCGTATCTTCTGCAGCTCCTTGTTACTTCCTGGCCTTCTCCTGTTGTTCCTTAATCTTGTCCAGCCTCTTCCTTTTCCTAATCTCCTTATAGTGAAGCTTCATGTCAACAGGGCCCATGCTGCAGGAATTTGGATCTTCACGCTGCATGTCGAGAAAGTGGATGTCCTCCTGATTCTTCATCATTTCCTTAGCCTGTGAATGAGCAATGTCCATGATCTCCTTCGCTATTGCCTCCTTGAACATCGCCTCCTTCACTCGGAAGGACTCTGCTTTATGTGACTTGTGCTTCACAAGCCGGTCGTATTCCTTGAGAGGGATTCCATCTTCCTCAAGGCCGAATCTCGACGCATCATGGGGATTCTCGCTCTCTCTCAAATATGAGACAGGCATCCAGGCACAGGTTCAGGCATTTAGTACGTCCAAATTTTTGCTCCTTTTGGTGGTAAAAGTACTTTTTGAGTACTTGCAACTGAGTTGGAAGGCCACTTGATGTGATGTTCGCATCCATCTGGCCAATAAGAAACACTTCTGTTTCGCTCTGGTAGACACCTGGAAAAGAAAACAAACTAAATAATTTCACATCGTAATTAATTTCATTAATTAAATAAAGAAAAGCAGTAACTGGGACTCGAACCAGTGTCATAGCCGTTTGGCGGCATCGCTCAAGTCGGCGTACACAGCACGCTATCCACTACACCATCTAGGGAGTGGATAGCGTGCTGTGTACGCCGACTTGAGCGATGCCGCCAAATGGCTGACACTGGTTCGAGTCCCAGTTACTGCTTTTCTTTATTTATAAAACTGATACGTGTACACTACGTTCTCTTTGACAATTCATTAATTAAATAAATTTCAATACCGCAGTAAAATTACATTAATTAGTATCATAAATAATTACCAGCTTAGTTGTCCAATATGCAACAGACTAATTAATTTCATGTAATATTAATAATAAATATCACTACCACAGTAAAATGACAGAAATTAAATAATAATAAATTTTAATACCACAGTAAAATGAGATAATTAGTAGCATATATAATTACCTCCATAGTTGTCCAATAGGCTATACAACACGAACCGCTCAAGTGACGAAGAAAACCGTCTTCACTGCAGGCAGGTGAGAAAGGAACTGACAAAATGTCGTCAAAGTTGGGGACCTCTAAATGCAGCGCGATCTGGTTCAAACTTGCACAAACGTGTTTTCTTGTTCTTTAGAATACGGAGAAACGTGTGGATTAAAACTCCAAGCTCATTTTTATTTTATCCTATAGGTATGAAACACCCTAATATATATATATATATTTTATTGCGCCATAATTTTTATCAAGTCTATAATGTTTTATTAATATTTTATCTTCTTTAGAAAAGGGCATATTATCATTTTTATTGATTAAAATTATTTAGGCATCTGAAAAAAATAATTTAAAATGAGAAGAAGAACATTAAATTTTTACGCGGAAATTCACTTTTTTAGTCATTGCACGTTTGTGGCCATACAATCTTTATTTTATGACCGATTTTGATGAAATTTGTTTTTACAACTCTGGGCTCTTTTATCTTTAGCTAGATATATAACATTTAAGGGTCCGGCAAAAAATGCGGGCGTGAGAGCAATTTTCGTCATGCTCCTTTTTTTTGCGGACCCTGTATATATATATATATATATATATATATATATATATATATATATATATATATATATATATAACAAATTACAGATGAAAAAGACCGTAATATTAGACTTAAGTCAGTCGGAGAGTGAGATAATTAATATAGTTTGACGTTTACACGAATTTTTAGATGAATTTTTTTTCCAGAAATTTACATATATAGGATCACCTTTGCTTCCCGTTTGAATTGTTCATTCTGGTGAGTCTTTACACTCCACCTTAGACCTACTTTTAAACGGGGAAGTGTGTATATATATATATATATATATATATATATATATATATATATATATATAGTATATATACAGGGCGTCCCAAAAAAATTTATACACACTTTAAATAATTATAAAGGCAGTGTTTATTAAAATACATTTCATTTCAAAATGTAATAGAATCTACAGACATTATTTAATTGTTTTGTCAACGCCTGTTTTCAAACTGACGTCCGTTCTGGTCCAAGCACTGCTGATAACGCGAAGCAATGGAATCGCAAACATCACGAAACATTTCGTTTGGTATTTGTGTGCATTCTCGTTCAATGGCTGCTCTGAATTCAGCGACTGTTGCAGGTTTTATAGCGTAGACTTTGTCTTTTAAGTATCCCCATAAAAAAAAGTCTAGTGGTGCGAGGTCTGGTGAACGCGGAGGGTATTCTACGAAACCCCTTCGTCCAGTCCACATCCACATCGTGCCAAGTACCACTCGCAATACTCCACTCTTCGGTCCGGATCATCTTCATTAATAGCATGGACTAATCTTGGAATGTAACTTTTCCATTGACAGCGCTTCAAAATGCGTTGGACAGACGATTCTGAAATTCCTACCTCACGACTCGCTTGCCGCACAGATTTTCTTGGACTTTGGTGATACGTTTCCAGTACTCTTTCTTGTTTTGTGGGGCTTGTCGATGTCCGTGGTCTTCCGGAACGCTTCTTGTGGACATTCTGAGCAGTTCCATCGGCTTCAAACTTATCTCTAATTCGAGTGATGGTAAGTCGCGTTGGTGGATCTGTTTGAAACTCCCTCCTAAACTGTCTTTGCACTTCAACTGCGTTTTCACACTTCCAGTAGCATTTTAGAATGAATTTCCTCTGTTCAAAGCTTAGTCTGACTGCCATTATTAATTCTAATGGGTTTAACTTGGAAAGAAAGAAACATCAATTGAGCTATCAGCTGTTAAAGTGTGTATACATTTTTTTGGGACGCCCTGTATATATATATATATATATGAGAAATAAACAGACAACCAGCATGATCGAGTGTTGCAATAACGGGGTCCTGCATTTTTTTTCGAATTGTTAATTCTGGTGAAGTTTTACACCCACCTTAGACCTACGGTTTAACACGGATCATTAGGTCACCCTGGCTACCAACCGCGGAAGGACGCGCCGGGTCTCAAACCCGCCTCCACTCCACCTTAGAGTTTAATGTGGTCGCACGACGCACATAAACAGTATAGATGGGTGTGTACGTGCCGTGTACACTGTGCCAACTGGCAGATGGTGCCTGGTGGCACTGGCTGTTTAAGCCGACTGTCTGATGATGCCTGGAGGCACTGGCTGTTTAAGCCAACTGTCTGATGATGCCTTGAGGCACTGGCTGTTTAAGCCAACTGGCTGATGGTGCCCGGAGGCACTGGCTGTTTAAGCCAACTGGCTTATGGTGCCTGGAGGCACTGGCTGTTTAAGCCAACTGGCTTATGGTGCCTGGAGGCACTGGCTGTTTAAGCCAACTGGCTGATGGTGCCTGGAGGCACTGGCTGTTTAAGCCAACTGGCTGATGGTGCCTGGAGGCACTGGCTGTTTAAGCCAACTGGCTGATTAGGGGTCCTATAAGACAACGGCCGCTCGGCTGAAGTCTTAATATGCGCTTAGCTACTGCCAGGCGAACACCTCTCCTCTCTCAGGTTAGGTCTCCCCCAGCGGGGTTCATTGCAGCTTGGGAGATAACTCCGCCTCCAAGTTGCATAACCCCTTGTTCTTGTTGCCCTTGCAACCCCTCCGCCATTTTGGGGGTGCCTTGCAACAAAGGGGGGTTGGAACTATGGGGTGCCTTGCAGCAAGGGGGGTTGGCACTATGGGGTGCCTTGCAACAAAGTGGGTGGGTGGCACTCTTGCAACATTTGCAATTGCACTCGTCCATTTCGCGGTCATACTACTGAGGCCTACTTAGAATATGTATCCTAACTAGGGTTGCCAGATGTCCTCCACAAAAATACCAGACATCAGCAGCCGCGGGGGTGGGGGGTAAAAAGTAAAAAAATGTATTTTCTTCATTACTTGCAAATCGGTTCATTAGATGCTTTATAACATGAGTTAATTATATGGTTAAATAACACTTTAACCGTAAAATAATATTGCAACCGATTTACAAATAACATTGAAAACATGTAGGTGTTAATGAAAGGGAATCAACTTTATCCGTATTTAACTTTTATTCGAACAAAATTACATAACGCACAAAATTCCATCCAATACAGCGCTGTGAAACTATCGAATTCTTTATCAGATCGCAATAGAAAATATGTAAAATAATTATTGACTTTAAAAACAACAAATTATGGATAACCAAAAAAAGCAGACGATCTATTAAAGCTACACTTATTAAAATAAAAAAAATATAACCATGATTGGTTACTGAGCATTAAGCCCCGCCTACTAATGTATTGTCTCTGGGAACAGAAAAATCGCTCTCACACGTAACATCCAGCGTCGTATCGTCATGAAAATTTAATAGCAACACTTCGTAAGCTAAGTTGGGTTAAGAGGAAGTTATCAGGGGAATATTTTACCTCTCATTCTTGACATTGGCTGAGAACTTATAATAAAATCAAAGAATACCGGACTTTTACGTGTCCGGTATTCTTTAATTTTTTTTAGCCGGACAGAGAGCCCAAATACCTACCGGACACCTGTATTCTTTAATTTTTTTTAGCCGAACAGAGAGCCCAAATACCTACCGGACACCTGTATTCTTTAATTTTTTTTAGCCGGACAGAGAGCCCAAAATACCTACCGGACACCTGGCAACCCTAATCCTAACTAACTAGTATTTTTCATTTATGTTAAAGCTTTTACTCTATTTTATATTATTAATAAATCCCTAATTTTCCAATCCCAATCATTCCTATTCACTCATTTATAAACTGACAGGAGAGTGTGGAAACACTACACTAGATCTCGTCAAAGAGTATGTTATTCGCCTTAGCCGTAAACCATTGTTTTGTCATGCACGAAAAGAGAAAGACCTTCATCGTGGGTTGCGTATCAGATCATCAGAGAAACACTTAAAATTTTCTTAATCTCTTTTCTAAATTCGTTTCCGACCCACCTTGTCCCTTTTAAGATTTGGCATTTCCCTCTATTTTTTATAGAGTCCAGTAGGGAGTAGGGAAATACTGGACACCACATCCAGGGTTTGATCGTATGTTGTCAAGGTCTTTCATTATGCGTAAATGGTATCAAATCGATCTCCTTCAGATCAGTTAATTCACTTTTAGCATTCGGCCGTTATCTGATTTGTTTGAACTTCGTTCGTTTGTTTGTGTTATAAGTGTTTTAGGGGAAACTATTTTCCGAGGAAAGGTCCTTATTTGTACACGAAACATAATATATCTCGGCATCGCTTTTGAAAAGGAAAATGCATGAAAGAGAAAGGTTAATACAATTGGAATTAAAATTAAAAATACTAAACTGATAAAAGAAAAAAAATGGCAGCACGTCATACGTAGCAAAATTCATGATACAATTGAGTGGACAAAATCTAGAGGATATTTTTTTTTTATGCATTTCAATATCCGACTTTCATTTATTTTTGTGTTTTTGTATTTTTTATTACCAAGTAATATATATATATATATATATATATATATATATATATATATATATATATACAAACAGAAAGCAATATATCGATGACATCTTTAGCAAGTCACAAGAAAATGTGCACTTTCGTCTAAAACAAAGTCCTTCGCTAAAATTGTATAAAGTCAAAAGTCACATGAATATATTCACGAGCATTCTATATGCAGTAATTTTCGAAAAAGACACGCATAAAACTCTTTTTTGGGTGAAATAGTTGTTTTAATGTTTTTATCCAAATATGGAGTTTTCTCAATGCTACTTAAAGCCCGTTTTCGAAATATCATTTCTTACTAACCTTTCATAAAATACTAAATTAGAAACAAATGAAAAATTAAAATTTAATTAATTACTGACGGTAATTATTTTACCCGTTTGTCTGTTTATGGTAAAGAAGTGTCAAAATTAAATTCGTGAAATAATTAAATATTAATTAATATCATAACCCAAAAAGAAAAGGAAAAAATTCCTCAGAGTAATATCTCTAGAAAGGAATTGTAATGAATTCAAAAGTACTCGGAATACGTACGGGGAGGGGTAGGGTCGATATTTTTATTCTGGGTGAAAATATAGTACTCTCTCTCTCTCTATTATATATATATATATATATATATATATAACCTGTGGTTTGCTTCCGCCCGAATTGTTCATTCTGACGAAGGTCAAGCTTTTCACTCCACCTTAGACCTACAGTTTAACGTGGAATCCGAACCACGACCAACCAGCAGCCCAACGTCTTAACCAATAGGCTATACAGGTACCCATTTATCTACCAACCACTCTCTTTATTATGTGGAAGGATGGACAGCTGGGTTTTGCTGCGCGCCGCCTGCCGTCACCGGGTCTCGATCCCGGGAACGATGGATTCGTAGTCAGCGACGCTAACCACTACACCACCGAGGCGCATATATATATATATATATATATATATATATATATATATATATATATATATATATTATTTCGTGAATGGTGGACTCATTTTCTTTTCGTCAGAAACCATAAAAGAACCCAAGTGAATTTTAAAAATTTCCACTGGATGATAATTTGTTTGAGGTTAATCTTTTCTTCAAAGACAAAAACCTCATTTCTGGTTCCAATCTATTACACTTTTTATTCTTTAAGTAACGTAGTCACAAAATCCGGTTTACATTAACATGTAAAGAAAATTAACACAAGACTAAAACTTATTAACGTTATCTTGGCTTTCCATCACAGCACTTATCGTACAAAAGTATATACAGGGTGGGGCACGGGAATCAAGTGTTTTTTGAATAGCTAGTAATCGGCCATTAGGAATGGGAGGGGCGTGCGGTAGGTAGCATTCCATTCCTGGGTTCATAGCATTTAACTTTAACTAACACTCACCTTTATCTTTCAGGTGCCATCATGGAGCAGTGGACGTTAGAACACCGCATGTTCGCGTATGATCATTTTGTTAGGAGTGGCGAGTCAGTGACAGCAGTTCAGCGTGCGTTTCGCAGCAGATTCAACATTCATCGAAATGACTCTGTTCCCGCTCGTGACACAATCTTACGTTGGGTTAACAATCTTCGAACAGGAGGCTCAATAATGAAAACAAAACCGAAGGGGCCGCAACGCACTGTGCGTACTCCAGAGAACGTTGAAAGGGTCAGACAAGCGATGTTGCAAAGCCCAGGCCGCTCTGCTCGGAGACATTCAGCTGCACTCGGAATCAGCAATCGTACTGTTAGACGGATTTTGCATGAAGAATTACATTTTCACCCATACAAGTTAGCGATGGTGCAGGAATTGAACGTAAACGATTGCCCCCAACGACTGAATTTTGCACAGGAAATGCTTGCACTTTATGAGCAGAATGATCATACGCGAACATGCGGTGTTCTAACGTCCACTGCTCCATGATGGCACCTGAAAGATAAAGGTGAGTGTTAGTTAAAGTTAAATGCTATGAACCCAGAAATGGAATGCTACCTACCGCACGCCCCTCCCATTCCTAATGGCCGATTACTAGCTATTCAAAAAACACTTGATTCCCGTGCCCCACCCTATATATATATATGTACAGGGTGGGCGGAAAGTAGCTCCCTATTTTGGATTGGTAAAAACATACGTATATTATCCATTTATTTCAGAAGAAATAATATGAAAAGGTAGGCATACATGGTAGGTTTTCTCTAAAATTCAATGTGGGCTCCAACTCTTTCCACCAGCTTCTGGAGCCGCCCAGGAATGGCGTCCACTGACTTTAGCAGGAACTCCGGCGGGATGGAGGACATGACTTCCCGAATTCGGTCCTCCAGTTCTTCCAATGTCCTCGGTTTGGTGCGGTAGACTTCTTCCTTTACCCAGCCCCAAAGAAAGAAGTCGCACGGTTACCGCTGAAAAACGGCAGAATCGGTTCAGTGTAACGGTGTGGTGTGGTATGACCTCAGATCAGGTTGTGGGCCCGTTCCTTCTGCGCAACACCATGAATGCTGAGCGGTACCTTGCTATGTTGCGAAACGAGGTCTGGCCGGTTGTCAGCACATGGGAGAACATCGACGATCTGATATTTATGCAAGATGGCGCCCCTCCGCACTTCGCTCTTGTTGTCCGTGAGTGGCTGGATGCCCACTTCCCTGGGCGTTGGATGGGTCGTCGTGGTCCACATTAATGGCCAGCCAGGAGCCCCGACTTGACACCGTGCGACTTCTTTCTTTGGGGGTGGGTAAAGGAAGAAGTCTACCGCACCAAACCGAGGACATTGGAAGAACTGGAGGACCGAATTCGGGAAGTCATGTCCTCCATCCCGCCGGAGTTCCTGCTAAAGTCAGTGGACGCCATTCCTGGGCGGCTCCAGAAGCTGGTGGAAAGAGTTGGAGCCCACATTGAATTTTAGAGAAAACCTACCATGTATGCCTACCTTTTCATATTATTTCTTCTGAAATAAATGGATAATATACGTATTTTTTTACCAATCCAAAATAGGGAGCTACTTTCCGCCCACCCGTATATATATATATATATATATATATATATATATATAGGGTGAACCAAATGTAGGTGGACAGTAAATGATAACGTTTATTTTGAGAATACATATTTAATTTTTTTGTATACTATAATACAAAATAAAATTTAAATAAATTTAGTTATAATATTTAATATAATAAAACACAAACACCATAGTTATAATGAACACCATAGTTATAATATAATATAACACAAACCGTATTCAACCTACTGTCCACCTACTTTTGGTTCACCGTGTATATATATATATATATATATATATATATATATATATATATATAATATATATATATATATATATATATATATATGAGAAGTGAACTTCAGTTAACCAAGACGGTATTTAAAAGCTGAATAAACTTTAAAGTGTATCAATAAGCTACATGAACTGAGGGATTCGCTGAGTGAGGGAGACTACATGCTTGCATTGCCCAACAACATTACATCAATTCGAGCTGGACAAAAACACGTTCCATTATGCATCCTTCTCGAGTAGTTACATCGATGAAATTCGCCTGAGTAAGTTTGCTCAATGAAATGCCTGAATAAAGGGTGTAGCAGGGCACTAAGTGGCTCTCTTACAGGGCGATGACACTAAAATACTTATATTCTTAAATTTATTTCTGCCAAATGATGAAAACTGGAATATTTATATTAATAATAATAATATTAATATTAACAAGTTATAATAATATTAATAAATAATAATATTAATATTAATAAATACTAATAATAATATTAATAAATAATATAATATTAATAAATACTAATAATAATAATATATATTAATAAATACTAATAATAATAATATAATATTAATAAATACTAATAATAATAATATAATATTAATAAATACTAATAATAATAATATAATATTAATAAATACTAATAATAATAATATAATATTAATAAATACTAATAATAATAATATATATTAATAAATACTAATAATAATATATAATATTAATAAATACTAATAATAATATAATATTTAAATAATAATAAATAATATAATATTAATAATATAATAATAATAATATAATATAATATTAATAAATAATAATAATAATATAATATTAATAAATAATAATAATAATAATATAATATTAATAAATAATAATAATAATAATATAATATTAATAAATATAATAATAATAATATAATATTAATAAATAATTAATAATAATATAATATTAATAAATAATAATAATAATAATATAATATTAATAAATAATAATAATAATAATAATATAAATAAATAATAATAATAATATAATATTAATAAATAATAATAATAATATAATATTAATAAATTAATAATAATATAATATTAATAAATAATAATAATAATAATATAATATTAATAAATAATAATAATAATAATATATATTAATAAATAATAATACTAATAATATAATATTAATAAATAATAATACTAATAATATAATATTAATAAATAATAATACTAATAATATAATAATAATAATAATAAATAATAATAATAATAATATTAATAAAAAAAAATAATAATATCAATCTAAACGAATTGAAATAAACGCTATTTACGTGAAAGAAACAAATTTCCAGTTTTATTTTTCAAGGATGTATATTGAAGCTCACGTATAATTTACGTAACTTTGCTTTTATTTTTAGTAGGTTGTTTAATCTCCTTCGTAACAGCAAAGATCACGTGACAAAAAGAACCTATACGTTTACGTAGGATCCAAACAACGTGTTCCCCCCATCCAACTACTACCTAGACCTAATGTCGCTTAACTTCGCTGATCAATGGGAAGCGGTGTTACGACATTGGCTACGACGTAGCCCAAAATATCGTTGAATTTAAATAACCAAATTATCCAATAAAGGTATGGTAATTAGTGTGACGAACTTGAGCTTTCTAGTTTTTAGATTTAGACGTGTCCTTACGTGAAAAATTAGTTCTACATTCGTACAATATACTTTGGGAGAGAGGACTTCTTCTCGGTTAAGTTCTCATATATATATATATATATATATATATATATTATATATATATATATATTATATATATATATATATATTATATATATATATATATATACACACACAGTATGTATACTGTATGTATATACAGTATGTACAGTATGTAAAGTACCTATATATATATATATATGTGTGTGTGTGTGTGTGTGTGTGTGTTATAGTTTAAAAAACATTAACAGATTACTTTCTGCCATTTTCAAATTACCTTAACAAAGTTCGTTCTTTGTTTGTAAGTTAACCTAAATAATTCATCTTAGGGTTAAAATCAATATAAAGGAGCGCATAAATCTTCGGAGGTGAAGAGGTCATCTAATCCCTCGTACAAAAAACAAAATATGTATTCCGGTTAAGGGGCAAAAGAGAGAAAAAGCGTTAATGACTTACCCATAACTGTTTTTCCTTTATTGGCTCACTTCCCAATGAAATACAGAATATATGGAATACAGGGTATCTGTAAAAATAGTGGATCAAGGAAAAGCGAGTTAGGGTTTGATATCATTTTTTGGAATAAAATCTCGAAAAAATTCTCTTTTTCATAAAGAATTCCCCTGAAGAAGATCGACTCTAATTACCTCACAAAATATCGCAGGTTTTAACAAACATTTCATTATTTGTCCAAGAATGAGAAATCCTCTAGTGAGGATCTTAAAGGAGGTATTTCTTAAATCGATCGATTCCCATTCCACTTTGTTAGAGTTGTTATAAAAAATGCCTTTCTGGTATGATATTACGTCACCTTTTTGCGTTTACCCTTTCCTAGATCAGGAAACTCTCTCAAATTCGCAATTCTTACTTCGAACATTACCACCATTTTCGGACCGCGAATGGAAATGGAAAGGAGTCGAGTGAGAAATTAATGGAATCTTTTCCCCATGATTCCTTCCCTTACTTAATAGATTATCTTTTGATCTTTTTGCGAGTGATCAATGCGTTCTCATTTAACTTACCGACAATCTCAGATTAGAGACTCAGACACGTAGAAAATAAGAAAATCGATTCTCCTCTTTTAAAGTTCTAACTTTCTGGGTTACGTTTCTTTCTATGCTATTATCCAAGGTTCGGTTCTACAGTCTACACTATGAAATAGTGTCTATAACTATAACATAAATATTTTGCCAATAAAATTTCACGAGAAAAAGTTGTGCTTGTATTAAACGTATTAGGAATTCATTCTTAAAAAATGTCTTAGACCCAAGGTAAATAAGTGAACTATCGAATTAAGGCTGCGATCGAGCACGTTTAAAGATTCTTGAGGAAAATGTTTCTTAATTATTATTACTACACAAGTTTTCCAATTTGACATCTTAAGTGAAGGAGAAATGCGGGCCTTGTATGTTATCTCGATCTCGTATTAAGGCAACGTAGTGATACTGCACGCGATTATGTATGTTTGCTCTTTCGTGCAATGATGCAATGCGAAGTGAACAAAAATGCTGAAAGGAATACATTGCAACTGACAGGTAGAAACTGGATATAATTATTTTATGTAGAATTAAGCTTTATCTTAAGTAGAAGATATGTTAGTATCGACAGTATACATACATACATACATACCGATCATATAGCATTTTACTATTAATATTACTACTATAATAATAATAATAAATATTTATAATAATGGAAAGCCAAACAATATAACTATTTTGTAAGCAATCCTATATACCAGCCACTACTATTATATATTAATTAATATCAAAATAAGCAGTTAAGGAATATGAAAACTCACCTCATCTCCTCTACAACATTTCCCAACTGAATATCAATATCAAATCGATACAAAAAAAAAAAAAGCCCCAAAGGTAATGACAATCACTTACGAAATCATTGGAGTTTGTCAATAATTATGATGTTATAATCATGAACTGTACCCAATTTTAAGAAGTAAAGAATTTGAGAGAGAGAGAGAGAGAGAGAGAGAGAGAGAGAGAGAGAGAGAGAGAGAGAGAGAGAGAGAGATACAAGGAAAAGAAATACCTCAAAAGGCCTTGCGGCCCATACTGAGGAGGTACCAATGGCAACGGGTGCCAGGGAAAATTTCATACACCCTCAAATAGAGAGAGAGAGAGAGAGAGAGAGAGAGAGAGAGAGAGAGAGAGAGAGAGAGAGAGAGAGGAGAGAGAGAGAGAGAGAGAGAGAGAGAGAGAGATACAAGGAAAAGAAGTACCTCAAAAGGCCTTGTGGCCCATACCGAGGCGGTACCAATGGCAACGGGTGCCATGGAAAATTTCATACACCCTCAAATAGTGTGCAAGATTTGGTCTAACCTTTTCTTGAACTGATCCACAGAGGAACTGTTCACAACTTCTGAAGGTAACCTGTTCCGCGTATCACAGATCTTATAGGTAAAGTAATTCCCCAACACACTAGTCCTAAACCGTTTCAAATCCAACTTCCAACCATTGTTGCGAGTTGGGTTATCATTCAAACTAAACATGCTTCTAAAATCGACATCGTTGAACCCACATAAGAGCTTGAAAACCTCGATGAGTTGACAGCGCAGCCTCCGAGTTTCCAGCGAAAACAAATTCAGGGCGCGTAACCGTCGATTGTAGCCCATATGCCTAACGGAAGAGATTAACTTTGTGGCCCTCGCCTGCACTCGCTCCAGCCTCTCAATGTCTTTCCTGAGGGTGGGTGACCAGAACTGCACAGCATACTCCAGGTGCGGCCGAACCAGGGAATTGTACAGGGGACTGCACAATCTCCTTGTTCCGAAATTGAAATTGCCTCCTTATATAACCCAACAGCTTCTGGGCTTTCTTTTCCACCTCTACGCACTGTTTGGTAAACTTAAGGTCGCTGCTAATTAGCACACCCAAGTCCTTTTCCAAATCAGTCGCCTCGATATTACTCCCCAACATCGAGTAGTCCGACTTGGGATTGGCGTAGCCAATGTGCATCACCTTGCATTTACCCAAGTTAAACGGCATTTGCCATTTTTCGGACCACTCTCCTATACTACGTAGGTCCGCACGCAGTTGCTCGATCGCTTCAGGCGTCCCAACATTGGCCCCAAGCTTGGTATCAGCGAATTTGGCGATCCGACTGACGATGCCACCGTCGATATCATTTATGTAAATGATAAACAACAGTGGCCCCAAAACGGAACCCTGAGGAACCCCACTAGTGACAGAGGCCCAACCTGAACTAGCCCCTTTAATTACAACTCTCTGCCGCCTATTCTTCAGCCAGTTTTCAATCCACCTACCTACTTCCCCACTGATACCCAGCTCGCACACTTTGGCCATTAGCCGGCGGTGAGGTACCTTATCAAAGGCTTTCCCAAAGTCGAGGTAAAGTATATCAATCGCCCTATTCTTATCGTACTCACTCAACATGACGTGGAAAAACTCGAGCAAGTTGGTGAGACACGACCTATGCCGTCTAAACCCATGTTGGGAGTCCCCAAGCAGCTCGTAGAAATCCAAATGGTCAACGATCCTATCCTCTATTATCCCCTCTAATAATTTACCTCCAACCGAAGTGAGACTAATGGGACGATAGTTCCCTGAACTTTCGTGATCCCCTTTCTTAAAGATAGGGGTCACATTGGCCTCCTTCCAGTCACCAGGCACCTGGCCCGTCTCCAACGATTTGTTGAAAACTGTAGCCAGGTGGGGAGCTACCTGGTCCTGCACTTCTCGCAAGACTCTAGGGAGGAACTGGTCTGACCCACGAGCCTTAAACGCGCTCACTTTGTCTATTCTATCGGCAATTTCTGTCGCGGTACACCGAACACTATCCAGACCAGCACCTTCGTGCCTGACGCCTCGCTCGGGGATGACGTGGGTGTTCCCCCTGGTTATCACTCCTGCAAAGTACTCATTCAACACATTAGCGATGTCAGCGTCCGAGGTCCGCAACGCGCCACTGGGGTCCTTTAACGGACCTATTATGCTTCTAATGGGCTTTCTACTGTACTATTAACATAACTGAGGAATTCCTTAGGGTTCCCCTTGTAGAGGCTTGCCACCCGAAGTTCTTCGTTACGTTTGGCTAGCCTAACTTTCGGCTTGACTTCCCTGCACAGGCGGACATACACCTCAGTGCTCTCGTGGGAACGATTGGCCTTCGCCCTCCTATACGCAGCTTTCCTATTTCGGATAGCCGAAGCGATGTCCCGACTGAACCACTTAGGCTGCGTTGAAGCAGGGATGACCGGTTTTGAGGGTATGGCAGCAGACTGCAGCACCATAAACTGATCCCGGAATGCACTCCACATTCCCTCAACATCGTGACCCACCTCTAACCCCATCTCATCTACGCTATCCCGGAAGCCAACAAAGTCCGCCTGCCGTAGATCGAGCTTACTGCCTCTCAAGTTACTACGCTTCACTGGAGGGACGCAGACACAGAACCTAATCAAACCCTGATCACTCCCGCCCAACGATTCGCCAACGGTGAGGCCAGTGGCTAATACTAAGTCTAGAACGCTTTCACCTCGTGTAGGCTCAGTGACCCACTGAATGAGGAAGTTCTCATCAGCAAAGTCAACTAGCCTCCTCCCTTTAGCATCAGCAGTCCTGTCTTCCCACTTTATCCCGCCACAGTTGAAGTCTCCTAAAATTAGACACACCCTGTTCCCTAGCAGGCTACGGAGTTCGGTGTACAGGGCTGTATCCTCCTCAAGGAGGAGATGCGGAGGTCTGTACACCAAGATTAACCTATAGTTCGTCCCTCCCACGTTCAGATCGACGCCAAGCAGCTCCCGTTCAGATTAGAAGTGGCAATCAACCGGACTCAACGTGTCCCTCACGTATATTAGTACCCCTCCTCCCTCCCCAGGGGTGCGGTCCTTGTGAAACATTCTATACCCGGGAATCTCGAACTCCCCAACGTAGTCCCTACGATCAATATGAATCCAGGACTCGGTGATAGCAACGATATCCTGGTATTCTGATGCTAAGAGCACCCGTAGCTCGCAAAACTTATTCCTAATCGACCTAGCATTAAAAAGCACTGCACGGAGGGAGCGTTCCCTATTCTGACCGCCCCATAGCATGATCTGTTTCTCAAACAGGAGAGAGAGAGAGAGAGAGTTACAAGGAGTTACAAGGAAAAGAAGTACCTCAAAAGGCCTTGCGGCCCATACCGAGGAGGTACCAATGCCAACGGGTGCTAGGGAAAATTTTGTAAAAGTTTATTTTTCTTTCAACTATCCTAGCAGTAGTAGAAAACTGGATAGAAAAGTAGAAGGCTCTCTCCCCACCCTCCGCTCCCTCCCTGCCAAGACGCAGGTACGGAAAAAGGTTGAAGAAAATACCTTGACCCTGGAAAAGTAGCCAAGGAAATTTTACAGGAAAGTGGAGAATATATAAATAGCTCTATACTTAGCTTGCTCACAGAGACACCGTGCAAGCGATCTCCTGCAGAGTTTTCTTATGTTTTAGTCTTGAACTATGAGAGTATTCAGTACTTTGTCTAGCCTATTTTTAAACACATTTACACTTTGACTGGAAACAACCTCTGAGGGAAGTTGGTTCCAGATATTAACTATTTTATAGGAAAAGAAATTTCCGCAGACTGAGGTCCTAAATGTCTTTACACACTCAAATAGTGTGCAAGATTTCGTCTACCCTTTTCTTGAACTGATCCACAGCGGAACTGTTCACAACTTCTGGAGGTAACCTGTTCCACGTGTCACAGATCTTATAAGTAAAGTAATTCCCACACACACTAGTCCTAAACCGTTTCAAATCCAACTTCCAACCATTGTTGCGAGTTGGGTTATCATTTAAACTAAACATGCTTCTAAAATCGACATCGTTGAACCCGCGTAAGAGCTTGAAAACCTCGATCAGTTGACCGCGCAGCCTCCGAGTTTCAAGCGGAAACAAGTTCAGGGCGCGTAACCGTCGATTGTAGCCCATATGCCTAACGGAAGGGATTAACTTTGTGGCCCTCGCCTGCACTCGCTCCAGCCTCTCAATATCTTTCCTGAGGGTGGGCGACCAGAACTGCACAGCATACTCCAGGTGCGGCCGAACCAGGGAATTGTACAGTGAGAGCACAATCTCCTTGTTCCGAAACTGAAATTGCCTCCTGATATAACCCAATAGTTTCTGGGCTTTCTTTTCCACCTCTACACACTGTTTTGTAAACTTAAGATCGCTGCTAATTAGCACACCCAAGTCCTTTTCTAAATCAGTCACCTCGATATTACTACCCAACATCGAGTAGTCCGACTTGGGATTGGCGTAGCCAATGTGCATCACTTTGCATTTACCCAAGTTAAATGGCATTTGCCATTTTTCGGACCACTCTCCTATCCTACCTAGGTCCGCACGCAGTTCCTCGATCGCTTCGGGCGTCCCAACATTGGCCCCAAGCTTGGTGTCATCAGCGAATTTGGCGATCCGACTGACGATGCCACCGTCGATATCATTTATGTAAATGATAAACAACAGCGGCCCCAAAACGGAACCCTGAGGAACCCCACTAGTGACCGAGGCCCAACCCGAACTAGCCCTTTAATTACCACCCTCTGCCGCCTATTCCTCAGCCAGTTTTCAATCCACCTACCTATTTCCCCACCGATACCCAGCGCGCGCACTTTCGCCATTAGCCGGAGGTGAGGTACCTTATCAAAGGCTTTCTGAAAGTCGAGATAAAGTATATCAATCGCCCTACTCTTATCGTACTCACTCAACATGACGTGGAAAAACTCGAGCAAGTTGGTGAGACACGACCTATGCGGGAGTCACCAGGCACCTGGCCCATCTCCAACGATTTGTTGAAGACTGTAGCCAGGTGGGGAGCCACCTGGTCGCGCACTTCTCGCAACGCTCTGGGGAGAAACTGGTCTGGCCCAGGAGCCTTAAACGCGCTCAGTTTGTCTATTCTAGCGGCAACGACTGTCGCGGTACATCTAACACTATCCAGGCCAGCACCTTCGTGCCTCACGCCTGGCTCGGGGATGATGCGGGTATCCTCCCTGGTGAACACTCCCGCAAAGTACTCATTAAGCACATTAGCGATGTCTGCGTCGGAGGTCCGCAGAACACCGCTTCCATCCTTTAACGGACCTATCATGTTTCTGATGGGCTTTCTACTATTAACATAACTGAAGAAGAGAGAGAGAGAGAGAGAGAGAGAGAGAGAGAGAGAGAGAGAGAGAGAGAGAGAGAGAGAGAGAGAGAGAGAGAGCATCGAACGAAGACCTTTCGGTCCACTCGGGAAGGTTCCTTTTTATTGAACTAGTTAATTTTTTAATTATTCTAGCAGTAATAGAAAACTGGATAGAAAAACATAAGGCTCTCTCCCTATCCTTCGCTCCCACCCTGCAAGATGGGGTAACGGAAAAAGTTTGAAGAAAATACGTTAATTCTGGGAGAGTAGTCAGTGAAATTTTACAGGAAAGAGGAGAATATGTAAACTAGCTCTACAGTCTACAATTACGCTATGCACACACAAAAATTGTACAACAGATAGCACCGTTGTATAAACTAACATAATATATTTGTGCTGATCATATACCATCTACTTGGTATCGTCATAAAAACCTCGAAGAAATGGTGGTGATTTTATACAAAATACAGTTCTATTTACAGAGGTATCAGACCAACAAAGACACCGTGGTCCACTCCAGGCTAACCCTAAAAGGATTAAGATAGAGGTAAAGTTAAACTCTCCATGGCCACACTTATGTATGCGCAAAGCCATCACGTCGGCAAAATGATGGAATGCTTCCAGGAAAAGGGTTGAAACAGGAAGTGAAAACAGAAACAAGATTTTCCACACCATACTCTCACCCATCACATGCACCCAGCCACCGAAAAGAAAGGAAAGAAAAAAAGAAATAGTGACGGCAGAAACCAAATTCTACCTCACCTCATCCATGCTACACATTTAAGCTTTTTGTTTGTCCGTTAGGAAATTTTGTATTTCTACAAAGTACTTATCTACACTATTCTTAGATATATTAATAAGGCAGGAAAATGTGTGTGTTTGTTTTCTGTAATTCGATGTTTGTCATGTGTATGTTTCTACCAACTCTTTGAATGTCGTCAAGTTTCAACTTGGGTCTCCAGCCGTGAAAGGTATTTATGTAGCAAGTGATTATTGAGTCGTTCATACTTCGTTGTGTTGTGGCACCACGAGAATAGATAAAATCTCTTTTCGGTGAGGAATATCAGTGGGAGGTCCCTGCATCTGCACCCATCTACTTGTCCCTTATGGAAAATAAGTGTTTCGTGGGTAATCACCGGTTGTTGCTTCTGCGAATCCAAGAATCTTCCATTTAGTGGTGCTTATGAGGCAAGTGATAAAAAAAATGGGTTGGTCGATGGTTGATCATGCTATATGGGACACAATGCAACCAGAGACGTCTCTCTTAATTTGGGGGAGGACAAAGTATGAGTAAATGTTTAAACAAACTCCTGCGGGGTTACGTTATAATACTATTTTGAAAATATTTATCTATTCGATTTTTAAATTATATCAAATGTGGGGACAATCATAAACCCTGAGTGTATTCAGAACTTTGCCCAACCTATTTTAAACATATTTACACCTTGGCTTGAAACAAACTCCGAGGGAAGTTGGTTCCAGATATTAACTATTTTTTAGAAGAAATTAGCGCAGATGGAGGTACTAAATGTTTTTAGTTCCAATTTAAAGACCTTATTTCTTGTCGGATTGGTATTAAATGGGAATAAATAATTTCCTGTAGTTTACCCTGTCTATTCCATTGAGCATCTTGAAAACTTAAATAAGCTGACCGCGCAACTTCCTAGTCTCTTAGGTAAACAGATTTAAGCGTTCTGATCTACGTTGGTGGTTTTTGCAGTCTCACTGAAAGGATCAGTTATGCGGCCCTTCCCTGTACACTTTCCAGCCTTTCTACGAGTATATCCTTCGTTTGACGAAAACAAACTGCACACAATACTCGAGTTGAGGTCCAACTAGTGAATTGTAGAAAGAGTACAATCTCCTTGTTTCCAAATTGGAACCGCCTTTTAATATAACCTAATATTTTTAAGGTCCTCTTTTCGACTTTTGTACAGTGCTTCGACGGTTTGAAATTATTACTGATATAGACTCCTAACTCTTTCTTTAGATCAATCTTAGTCAAGTTCCTTCCCGAGTGAGAGTAATCGGTCTTCAAGTTCTTATAACCTGTGTGCATAGCATTACCTTACATTTATTCAAGCTGAATGGCATCTGACAAATAGCAAACCATTTGCCCAACCAATCAAGATCATTTTGACCATTCTTATGCCCTCCTCATTACCCACACTATTTCCTAATTTCGTATCGTCTGCAAATTTAGAAGTTGTTCTTAGGAGCCCAACGTTTATATCGTTAATAGACTATAGATGATAAAACGTAGAGCACCCAGAACGGAACCCTGTGGAACCCCACTGGTGACGTGGGCCCACTCTAAACAGATTATATATATATATATATATATATATATATATATATATATATATATATATATATATACACACAGGGTGTTTGAAAACTTTCTGTACAAATTGTAATGGGGGATAGGCAACACCAAGACAAACCCTTTTCGTCCATAAGTGTATGTCCGCTGACGTCACCATTCGGCGCGAGAGGGCGCCGCTGCAATTGGCTAAAAGGTGAAGTGGGCTAGACTCGCGCTTGCCGCGGGCATTCTTAAATCGGACGTAGTACGCGTAACATGGAGCGCTTCACGACTGCTGAGATGGCTGACATGCATATAGTGTATGGGGCTGCCAATGGAAACGGAAGAGCTGCTGTGAGGTTGTATCGACAGCGCTTCCCAAACAGACGTGTGCCAAACCACCAAACGTTTGCGCATTTGCATCGGCGACTGCGAGAAACTGGAACATTCCATGCAAACATGCATGACACTGGTCGGGAGAGAAACGTGCGCACTCCTGACGTCGAGTCGGGCAGGCAGCAGGTACGGCCCAATCAACTTGCCATGGACGATACCCGCCCAAACATTGACGGCGAACCGTTCTTGATGAGCATGCACCCGTGTAGCATGTGGATTTGCGTGCGCCCACACGTGAGAACTGTGCATGTTAAACACACCCTCACGTGTGAAACAGGCCTCATCTGAGAACAGCACATAAGCCGGAAAATTATGCTGCACCGTTGTCTGCTGCAGAAACCAGCGTGCGAATTCCACACGAAGAGGGTAATCCCGAGGTTGTAATGCCTGGACTCTCTGACGATGAAACGGATGTAACTGCTGCTCGTGCAACACTCTCCAGACCAGGTCGTGGTTCACACCGAGGATACGTGCAACACCTCGCGTGCTTGCGCTTGGATTGTCCTCAAATCGCCGTAGGATTTCTTCTTCCATGTCAGGAATGCGCACGTTTCTCTCCCGACCAGTGTCATGCATGTTTGCATGGAATGTTCCAGTTTCTCGCAGTCGCCGATGCAAATGCACAAACGTTTGGTGGTTTGGCACACGTCTGTTTGGGAAGCGCTGTCGGTACAACCTCACAGCAGCTCTTCCGTTTCCATTGGCAGCCCCATACACCATATGCATGTCAGCCATCTCAGCAGTCGTGAAGCGCTCCATGTTACGCGTACTACGTCCGATTAAGAATGCCCGCGGCAAGCGCGAGTCTAGCCCACTTCACCTTTTAGCCAATTGCAGCTGCGCCCTCTCGCGCCGAATGGTGACGTCAGCGGACATACACTTATAGACGAAAAGGGTTTGTCTTGGTGTTGCCTATCCCCCATTACAATTTGTACAGAAGGTTTTCAAACACCCTGTGTGTGTGTATATATATATATATATATATATATAAATTGTACTCGTATCGTAGAGCTAACTGAAACAAGCCAATATATATACAAGTGAATGTACCCACATATTGTATTACATACCAACTTCAAATTTATTGCGTTAAATAAAAAGCAGAAAAATAGAAGGGTAATATTTTTCGCCTACAAAATGTTCGCAGTTATTTGGTGTTTTACAACAACTTACGACATGTGGCGTAATTTTGTGAGTTTAATAATTCATAAAAGTCCTTTAGAAAGTAGAGCATATCTTTACGACTCTGAAAATTGCGACAATAATAAGATTATAAATTTTACATAACGCAAAATATGCAGCCATTCTCCAAACGATATAAAATTTGAAAACAACGAGAACCATGTAGATAGATAGATTTTATATATATATATATATATATATATATATATATATATATATATATATATATATATATATATATATATATATATATATATACCACCGTGGATGTACATCGAAGAGATTGTAGACACCAATCGAACAAGGCAGTACTCCGGGGAACTTTAGGCAGGAAACAGGGAGTGCTGGAACTTCCGTTTCTCCTGTCATTGTCCTCATTAATTGATCTTTTTCAGTCTTTCATCTACCCTGTAAGCAGTCCAGCATGCTTTCAATCATACACTTCTCCCTCCAATTTTCACTTCACATACATCATTTTACACACTACACAATCTTTAAAAAAACAAAAAAAAAAAAACAAAGCATCGTAAGCCTCGAAGACCTTGATTTCGACTCTCCTCCTTATATAAAGGGGTCATTTTTGCGGGTGCTCCCCCTTGGCCCCTCCTTTCTGCATTATATATATATATATATATAC